>PVKS010034979.1:0-20449 GCA_004027875.1 Aplodontia rufa
CGCCAGAACAGAGTGAGGTCATGATAAGCAGATAGAAGTGAGGAAGATTCCCCTTCAATTAAAGGAAGGGCTTTCTAGTGTTTAGAGATGCATAACGACCTCGGGGGCTGTCCCCTGAGGAGGTAAGCTCTTATCACTAGAGGTGTGCAAGTCATAGTCAGATGCTGCCCTGTGCGGGAGTTACCCAGGAAGAGACCCAAGCACCCCAAAGGTCTGCTGGAGGACCCTTCGTCCCTTCAACCCGTTCGAGTTCCGAAGCATCTGTGGTTTGGCAGAAGCTGGGCGGGTGTCTGAGGAGTGAATGATCCAGAGTTCCAGGCTGCCAGGTCCACAGCAGGGGGAAGTTTCAGCGGTTCTGGCAATTCTTGAGGCCCCCTAACTTCGAAGTTCCTATAGCTCCGTATCCCTTCCCAAAGAGAGCCCCAGAGTGGCTTCCTCAGTAGACCAGGAACTCATGGATCTTTCCGCACCTCTGTTCCCCACCGTTCAAAGCCCCATCCTCCAAGAACCTCTGTGGGCAGGTGGGCTCCTTTCGTCTTCTCTTCCCTGGGGCCCCTGGGCGTGCCTGCCCCGCCCCGCGCCTTTGTTCCGGAGGAGCCGCAGCCGGTCCCCTGGCGAACAAGAAGCCAGCGTCCCTGTGGCGCAGGGCTCTCAGTACCCACTGTCCCCGGGGCCCTCGCTGCCTCCGGCGCCCCCCGCCCTGACCCACTCGGGTAGCTGCGAGGCGACAGCTCTGGGAAAGCCAGAGTGGCCACCGCCGGGACCAGGGTGGGGACGCGGGCGGCGTGGCCTCAAGGGGCGTAGCGCGAAGTAGGCGCGGGAGGTGGCGGCGGCGGGAGGACCCCGGGTCCCAACGGCGCGGGCTGTGGCTGCGTGTGCGCGGCTCCGGAGGCCGGGGACGCGCCCGCCAGGTGTGCGAGCGGCTGCGGGCGGGCGGAGGGCGCAGCTTTGTGCGTTCGCAGCCGCCGGCCGGGTGTGCGCGTGTGCGCGCCGCGGTGACGGTGCACGCGACTGGGCGGGCTGCGAGGGAACCCCCGCGCGGAGGAGGAGGGGGCTTGGGTCCGGATGGAGAGGGCTAGACGCGCCGATCTCTGCGCGCTGGCTGGGTGAGCAGCCAGGACTGACTGTTGACATTCCGTCCACGTCGGGGAGCGCGAAGGTCAGTGGCTGGGTTGTAATTCCTAGCCAGCCTGGATCGGGACGTGAGTGTGGGGTGTGATCGAGCGGGGAATCGGAGTGTACGTTGTGAGTGTGGATGCGTGTGTTGAAAAGCGTATCCAGCGCGTATGGCCGGTGTGTGCGCTGTGCTGCGATTCCACAGAGCAATTCTGTGTACGGAAGGTAGGGTGACTGTCCTCAGAAACCCCTGCCGGGTGGGGCACTACACGCACATCCATGCGGAGGGGTGTGTGTGTGTGTGTGTGTGTGAGTGAGATGTTGGTCAACCCTCTTTAGAGTCTCCGCTTAGAGTAGCTTACCGAGATGGAGGTCAGACGTGGGTGTTTACAGGTGGCTGTAGAAGGAAAAAGCCAGGAACCCCAGGGGGACGGGAAAGGGCATAAACCACAGCCCATCCTCACTCCAACCTGTTTCTGTTGCAGGGAAAGGAGCTGGGGTGGAGGTTGCTGGCTGAGAGGCCTTCATGGACCTTTGGGGGCAAGGCCAGCCTCCAGCCTGATGCTCATTTCCAGAGGCCTTGTCTGGGTGGGTGTGGTGGGGCCAGCCCTGAGTGGGGGGTCTGGGGAAGGAGTTTAGGGGACTTTGGGAGCCTGTGTAGACTTGGCTTTGGCTTTGCCACCACCACATGCTGTGTGTCTGGATCTGGGAGCTGATTGAGGGGTGCCTTTCCTTCCTCTATACCTCTCCCTTCACCTTTCTTAGTAAACCTGAAGGGCATTTACATGCAAGTAGGGTGTGGGCTCTGAATTCAGGGTCTGCTTCCATTAGTGAGCCCCACCAGAGCAGCCTCCATGAGGAGTAAGGTTGTCCTGGGTTAGGCATCAGGTCTCTCGGCTCCTTTTCATGCCTTGTGACCCTGAGGCTATCCCTTAAACCCTACAGGCCTCGGTTTCCCATGGAGAAAGAGAGGAGGTTCTGACTTCTCCCCCTGTATTCTTTCTGACGTGCGGGGTGGGGAGGGTTGTGGGGAGGCAAGAAGTAAACAGAAAGCTCTCACAGCTGTCTGGGGCTTGGAGGCAGGGAGTGACTCAGGTCTTGTGAGGTCCTGGGTTGTGATTTTCTCTAGGAAAGTCCCAGGACATCTTTGTGACTTGGGCAGGAGTTGAGGGCGGCTCTACCCTCATCTGCTAGCAAGGGTGCTGGGTTTCCTGAGTCCAGGGGTGGTGTGGTGTATCTGCTAGGTCTGGCTGCTTGGGCCTTGGGAAACTGCTGCAGGTCCCTTCCTTCTTTGCCAGATGTTGAGGAGTGGAGGAGGGATGGGGCTCCAGAGGCCTTGTGGGGTGGGATGGGGGCTGGAGCTGAAGACCTGTGGTTTTTGCTTCCCAGTGGAGGCAGATGCTAGGCTTGGGTAGGGTGAGTGCACGTCCATTGGGACGCCTGCTCAGCCTAAGGTGTTGAGGTAATTTGTCAGGAATGGGCATCAGTTCCTGAGAAGAGGATTCTCCTGAGGAAGCACACTCAGCCTCCTCTCCCTCTTTCCCACGGCCCACTGTGATCAAGTGTGACTGAGCTCCACTGACCCAGAATGACTTAAACCTTGAGGGAAAGGGGCTCTGACATGGATGGTGGTGGTGGCAGTATGGTACAGTGGTTAAGCCTTCATGCATAACTGCTGTTCTGGTGACACTGTGTTGTTACTCAGACCTGGGTTTGAATCCCACTGCATCACCCACTCACTGTGTGTCACCTGCATTCTCTGGGACAAAGGCTTGCATGTGTTGGTTTCTTTGGGAAGTTACTTCAGGGAGCAAGGGCAGGGGCAAAGAGAGAAAGGAGAGCAACACAAGGAGGCACAATTTTTATTATCGCCACTACTCGATCCTAGAAGTCTCCTGAGGAGCTCTGTCAGGGAGAGAAATAGGGAAGCCATTAATAGTGTCCCCTACTGGACAAGGGTGGCTCCATGGACATTAACTCCCATGTGCCTCCAGATTGCGCATGAGCGAGACTGAAGTGGTTTCCTGTGGACAGCCCACACCGTGGCTTTCAAGAAGGCCTGGCTCAGGCTGCATGAAGCTATGTTGTGTTGTACTTGGAAGAGGATGTTCAGAGCCTGCAGAGGACTGTCACTGCAGAAGTGGCTGGAATAGGAGGTGGGACTGAGAGGGTTTGAAGTGGTACACTGAAACCTTGGGCAAGTTACCTAACTTCTCTGAGCCTCAGTTTCCCTATGTGGGGGTTATATTAACTAAGACCTTTTTTCTTTTAGAGAGTCAGAGAGAGAGGGACAGTGAGAGAGAGAGAGGGAGAGAGGGAGGGAGAAAGAATCAATTTTAGTTAGGTTTTCATCTAGTTTTTCTTGCTCTGACACTTAGTTGTGTATGTGGTGCTGGGATTTGAACCCAGGTCCTTGTGCATGCCAGGCAAGCGCCGTAACTGCTGAGCCTCTGCTCTAGCCCATAAGTAAGACTTCTTGAACACAGTAATGTGTGGATGCTCAGTGAAGGGCTCTACTAATGGAGCATTTCTGTGTAGCTGGGAAGAGGACAGGTTCTAGTAGAACAGATATTCATTCATTCAAGTAGAGGAGGAGATGGGATAAGATGACCTCTAAAGACCCCTCCTAGTTGTAGAATCTGGAGCTCAAGGGCTAGACTCATAATCTGGTCAGTTCCTGGAGGACACAGGAGCCCAGCAGTTGGCAGAAGAGGATGAGGGGAACAGCCAACTCAGAAGCAGGTGCTTGAAGGAGGAGTGGAGGGAGGGCGGATGGTGGCTTTTGGAGCTGGCAGATGGTCGTGGGCACTGGTCTGGGATATAGTCAGTGGGAAGGACAGGGCAGAGGGGTGTGGGGAGGGCTAGAGAAAATGAAGAGCAGGAAGGGAGAGAAGAGCTAGTTGGTAGAGATGGTCAAGAATGGGGGGTGCTGGATTGGTGGCTTACCAGTTAGAGCACTTGCCTGGCATGCACAAGGACCCAGGTTCAAACCCTAGCACCATGTACACAACTAGGTGTCAGGGAAACAGGCCAGATGAAGAAATAAATAAAGTTGATTCTCTCTTTCTCTCTCTCCCTCGCTCTTAAAAAAAAAAACAAAATCAAAATGAATGAGGGAGGGAAGCAGGGCTCAGGGGTGAGGTGGCAGCCTCAGTGCCTGAGATTAGAGATGTCTGGGCCTGAGGGAAAGTGAGGTGGCCGGAAGGAAGGGAAGGGAAGGGAAAGGAAGCAGTGGTTGAGGGTTAGCTGAGGAGTCCAAGGACATAAAGCCAGAGCAGAATTCATATTCAGGGTCCACACCCACGAGCCTCTACATTCGTTTTTACAGCATGCCTACCTGCCCCTCTAGGACCACCACCTGCTCCAACAGGGGAGGTTCTGTTTGTAAGCACTTAGGTCCTGTATGAACAGCGATGGGAGAAGTTGCCTCCGCCAAGGCCTGTTGCCATGGTACCAGGTGGCCCTTGTCTCCTTACCTGCTCCTATTTCTGAGCAACATGTCACCCCCTCTGGGAGAGGTCACACAGTAGGGAAGGTGCCTTTGGCTCCTGCACAGGTGTCTCTGGCAGGAAATACAAAGGTCATTGAGTCCATTCCTCTGCCTGCAGGCAAGGTCATACCCTACTCAGGCTGGGGAGGTGTGGTCTTCTTTTACAGTCATCTAAAGAGTATTCTGGGGGTGAAATGGTGGCTCAGAGGTTGGAGCACTTGCCTGGCATGCACAAGGATCTGGGTTTGAACCCTAGCACCACATATACAACTAAGTGTTGGGGACACAAAGAACAGATGAAAAAATAAATAAAATGTATTCACTCTCTAAAAAAATGTATTCTGGCCTCTGCAACTTGGGGTGATTTTTGTTCTTAATAAATTTAGTAAAAGATAAAAGTAGTAATTCTACCCTCTTGGTCTATTCTCCTTTTATTTATTTTTATTTTTATTTTTTAAAGAGAAGGATAGTGAGAGAGAGAAAAAGAGAGAGAGAAAGAGAATCAATTTTTATTGAGTTTTTCACATGGCTTAAGTTGCTCTGACACTCAGTTGTGTACGTGGTTGCTGGGGTTTAACCCGTGTACTTGTGCATGCCGGGCAAGCGCCATAACCACCAAACCACCGCTCCAGCCCCTCTATTCCCCTTTTAAAGACGCATTCTCTCTCCTTTTCCATGCCTCTTTCAGTGCTTTGGTGAATCTCTAGTGAGAAGTTCTACCTCATACCTGATCTCCTCCTGCCGTCTGCGCTTTGTGTGCGTGCATGTGCGTATGTTGGTATGTGTTGGTGTTTCTGTCTTTCTCTCTTTGCTGCCACTCCTCAGGGCTTCCAGATGGGGACAAAGGGATTCCTGCCCATCTGCTCACCATGTAAAGCAGCTGTAGTATCCTCCCAAGACAGGTGGATGCCAAGGCAAGGATTGTGCTTTGAGGGGCTGGTCTGAGATGGAAGCTGTGTAGAGCCTGCGGTCCTGCCTAGCCTGAGGTTCTGCGCTTGGAACTTGTTCCTGTGGACAGATCGTATCCCACCCCCTTCCCTAGTTCAGATCCAGGATTGCCAGGCTCCTTCCTGGATCACGCTGGCTGGCTAGCTGGACCCTGCCAGGTTTGGGTCAGCAGATGGCAGGAGGTATTGGCACCTGGAGGACTTCGGTACAGCCAGAGTCCTGCTGGTCAGGTGGCCAGGAGAAAGAGCAATTCAGGCAGACCAAGGTGTGCCTGTGGGTGTGAGCTCACATGTGCGCCTCTGGAGGCCTTGCTGCTGGATTCCTGTCTGTGTCTCTGCGTGGCCACATATGGCTCCACGGAGCACGTCTTTGTGTGTGCCCTGCTGTGCTGTCTGGTATTTCTCTGGGTACCGCCCACTGGGTGCTCTCCAAGGTGCTGGAGGGTGTGCCTGTGTGCATGGCAGATGCTACTTTATGCTAGTATGGTTCCTGGTCCCCTGAGGCTCCCTGAGGCTTCTGCCCTGCCCAGCTCTGCTCTCTCTCCAGGCTTTCTAACCGCCCCTCCCTCTGCCTTGAGGAAGCCACTTCTCTTCCTGGGATATGTGGGTGTCCATTGCCTTTGGGATGGAGCCTGGGGAGGGGCTACAAGTCCAACCTTCAGCCTCATGCTCCTGAGCTTTGAGGGGGATGGATATGAGTCAGGGATGGCTACAGGGGCTGGGAGAAGCAGGTTTCAGGTTCCATCTGACCCACCCTTAGTGGCTTGGGCACCAACGCAGCTGGAGGAATGCTCCCTGACCCGTGGTATTCATGTTATACATGTCATTGATATTTATGCAGCGATTCCTATGCCAGGCTCTGGACCACATGCTGTACATATATTGGCTCATTTACTCCACAGAGCAACCCTTGAGTATGAGGAAAATAATCCTATGAGGTGGATTCTAAAATATCCCTATTTTACCAGGTGTAGTGATGCATGCCTATAATCCCAGTGACTTAGGAGGATTGGGGCAGGAGGATCACAAGTTTGAGGAGAGCCTCAGCAACTTAGCTAGGTCCTGTTTCAAAATAAAGAATAAAGGGGCTGGAGCAGTGGCTTGGCAGTTATGGTGCTTGCCCGGCAGGAGCAAGTACACGGGTTCAAACCCCAGCACCTACTTACACAACTAAGTGTCAGAGCAACGAAAGCCATGTGAAAAACTCAATAAAAATTGATTCTCCCCCCCCACACTGTCCTTCTCTCTTTAAAAAAAAAGAATAAAATGGCTGAGGATATGACTCAGTGGTAGAGTGTACAGAGCTAGTACATGTCAGGCATAGTGATGCGTGCCTGTAATCCCAGTGACTTGGGAGGCTGAGGCAGGAGGATTGCAAGTTCAAGGCCAGCATCGGCAACTTAGTGAGGTCCTCAGCAACTTAGCTAGATTCTGTTTCAAAATAAACAATAAAAAAGGCTGGGGATGTGACTCAGTGGTAGAGTGTCCCTGGACTCAATTCCCAATGCTGAAAACAAACAAACAAATAAATAAATAAATAAGAAAATCATCCTTATTTTATGAGTGAGTGGAGATCACTTCCACAGGGCCACAAAGCTAATATGTGCTGGGCACGGTAATGCATACTTGTAATCCCAGCAACTCAGGAGACTGATGCAGGAGGATAGGAAGTTCAAGGCCAGCCTCAGCAACTTAGTGAGGCTCTAAGCAGCTCAGTGAGACCCTGCGTCAAAATAAAAAAATGAAAAAGGACTGGGAATGTGACTTAGTGGTTAAGCACCCCTGGGTTCAATTCCCAGTACCAAAGAAAAAGCTAATAAGTGATGGAGCCAGAATATGAACCCAGGTCTGTTCCTGACACTTGATGCTTTTCCCTCCCCTCTTTGCATCCATCTAATTGTTGCTATCTCCTCCTCGGAGAGGCTGTCCTGGATCATCCCCTCTGAACAGGGCTCCTTGACAATCTGGTCCCCTTTGGGTCACATCACCTTGTTGTGTATCTGCCTAATGTTATCCTCTTTTATCCCCGACCTGCTTGTTCCCTACCTAGAGCAGGGATCTGCCTGTCTGTTCACTTAAGAATCCTCAGAACAATCTGAGAGACTGGAACACAGTAGAGGGGTAATGAAGATTTGATGATTTAATGAATAAAGACAGATTGGACTCCAGACCCACACTCTAGACCTTTCTTCTATCCTGTCTCTTATAGCAGGAGCCGCTGTGGAATGGCCAAAGCACGGGCTCTGGAGACAGCTTGCTTGGTTCAAGACCCGGCTCTGCCACTGTGCCAGTGATCTAATGCAGCATAATAAACCACCCAGAAGCTATGGCTTACAACAATAGTGACATTTATTTTGCTTGGCAGGGTAACTAATGTCTTCTCCACTCAGTGTCATCCTGGGTGGTGCAGGTAGAATCAGCGGAAGGCTCAGTTATTCAGATCTGGCGTTTGATGCTGGCTGTTGGCTTGGGGGTCTTGGTTCCTCTCTGCATGGACCTTTCTCTATATTTTCCCCATGTGCTGGTGTGGGCTTCCTTTCGTCATGGTGTGGGATAAGGGACAAGCATTCTGAGAGAGAGAGAAAGAGAGAGAGAGAGAGAGGATCAGTCAGAAGCTGTTTCATGTTTTCTCCTTCTTCTCCTATTCCTCCTTCCCCTCCTCTTCCTCTTCCTCCTCCTCCTTCTCCTTTTCCTCTTCCTCCTTCTTCTCCTCTTCCTCCTCCTTCTCCTTCTTTTCCTCCTCCTCCTCCTTCTCCTCCTCCTTCTTCTTTCTCCTTCTCCTTCTTCTTTTCCTTTTTTCAATATTGGGGATTGAACCCAGGGGCACTTTACCACTGAACTACATCCCCAGCCCCCTCTTTTAATTTTGTTACAGGGCCTTGCTAGGTTATTTAGGGCATCACTAAATTGCTGAGGCTGGCTTTGAACTTTTGATTCTCCTGCCTCAGCCTCCGGAGATGCTGGGATTTCAGGTGTGTGTCACTGTGCCCGACCCTTTTATGTTCTTACCTAGTCTTGAAAAATGATACTCACGGATCCTCACAGACTCAAGGAGAACAAACAGACCCCACTTCTCAATAGAGGGATGCCAACGTCACATAAGAAGAGCGCGTGGAATGAGAAAGTGTGGATGGTGTGGAAAACACAGTCTGCCACAGCCATTTCCTTGAATTGTGACCTTGAGAACATTACTAATGGGGACACTATCAGTATGTTCCTTAAACCTCATCAGGTTATTTTTTTTAAAGGGATTTTTTTTAAAGAGAGAGGAACAGTGAGAGGGACAGAGAAAGAGAGAAACAACTTTATTGAGTTTTTCACATGGCCTTCCTTCCTTGCTCCAACGCTTAGTTGTGTACGTGGTGCTGGGGTTTGAACCCGGGTCCTCGTGCTTGCCAGGTAAGCGCCGAAACCGCTGAGCCACCGCTCCAGCCCCTCATCAGGTTATTTTAACCAGCTGCACTTTCATCCACAGATACTGCTGGCCATAACTTTGGTTCAGGTTTTCTTCTTTTCCTTTACACATTTCAAGTTTAGTTCTTCTTCTTTTTTTTTTTTTTGTAATAGGGATTGAACCCAGGAGTGCTTAACCAGTGAGCCACATCCTCAGCCCTTTTTATTTATTTTTTTTTTATTTTGAGACAAGGTCTTGCTCCATGGCTGAGGCTGGCCTTGAATTTGAGATCCTCTGCCTTGGCCTTCTGAGTTGCTGGGGTTGTGGTTGTGCACCACTCCTCCCAGTTTCAAGTTTAGTTCTTAAATTTGAGTAATGGGAAATGAAAAATTTCCCTTGGTTCAGGTTTTCATCAAACTACGGGGTCTGTCCCCAATCACTCACTTATTATTGTGTAATATGGAAGGCACTGCACTGTACTGAACTCTCTCAAATGTAGCACTTGTAATGGGGAGAGAAGGGGGAACCTGAATGGAAAGGACTTTTCTGTCTGAATTTATTGTATCATTCCAAGTCTGCTGTGTTCCCTTCCAATGGACAAGAGACAGGTGGTGGTGTTGGATCAGATGCCGTGAGGCTGGGGCTGTAGCAGAATTGCTCTGGCCTGGGGCCAGGTTAGCCCCACTAGCGCCCCTATATTTATCCAGGGAAAGCAGATGAATGAATCACGAACATTCTGTTTTTGAGTTGCAGGCTTTTTTAAAAAAAATTTTTATTTTTATTTTTATTTTTAGTATCTGGAGAGCTCCTTGCCTCTCCTTCTGTTCCCACTGCCTGCCTCCACCTGAGTCCCTGTTCATCTGCTAGATGCATGATCCCTCAGCCAGCTTGCCAGACCTTGGGGAGGAATCTCAGTGCTTGCTCATCCTGGCCCAGATTGGGGCTGCTCCTCAGGTGGGCATTGGCAGGGGGCCCAGGGAGAATCTTGGGGTATGCTGAAGCCCAGCCTCCAACACCATCCTATGTGGTGCTTTCTCTGCTGCGAGTCTTTCTTGTAAGAATGACAAAAGAGTTCAAAGCGGGTGTTCTAGGTTTGAATTCTGCTACTGCTTCCCACAAGCCCTGTGACCTTGGGCAAGCCTTTTAACCTGAAGCTCCAATTCTTTAACAAGAAAGTAAATATAGTTGTGGGAAGGAATAAATGAAACAGAAAGTATGACTTCTTTGATTCATGGGAGGCTCTCAAGGAATGACTGGAGTTTTTCTTTACAGATTAAAAATCAGAGGTTGAGGGGCTGTAGTGGTGGCTCAGCGCTTGCCTGGCATGTGTGAGGGTGCGGGTTCAAATCCCAGCACCACGTACACTACGAAGTGTCCAGCAACAAAGGCCGCATGAAAACTAAATAAAATTGGTTCTATCTTTCTCTCTCTCTCACTGTCCCTCTCTCTTTAAAAACCAAAAAACCAAAAAACCCCCTAGAGGTTGAGAGAATTTAAGCGTTTTCCTCGCAGCGACATTTAGTGTCAGAACTAGGGCTGGAATCCATTCCAACACCAGGTGGTTTTTGCTTATCATTCTCAACAGGGAGAACTTCCCTCATCCTTCAATCCTTTTTGCCAGAGGGCAGTATGGCTGCTATCTAGAAACAGAAATGACTCCCTTTTCCTTCTTGCACCACCCAAACTTGCCTGTAGAGGGCACTAATGCTCACCTTCTGGCCCATCCTGGTGAGGAAAGTACCCGGATGCTCTGCTGGCATAGGGGATGGTGCAGAGTGACCCAGCTGGAGGGGAGCGTGGGTGGGGGGGCAAAGAGCTGGCCATGTGATCTTTAGTGATAATGCCATTCAAGCAACCCGTGGTGCCCAATTCCTCCTACAAATAACTACAGGGCCAATGATAATGGGAACATCATAGTGCATTTCATTTCAGTATTTGTTACTAGATCAGAATCACCTGGGATGATTTCCTGGTCCCATCTCAGAATGATGGAATCAACATTTTAGTAGTCACATTAGCTAACATGCTTACAGGTCTGTGCCAGGCACAACTCAAAGTAAAGAGGCAAAATGAAGGAAAGAAAGAGAGAGGAGAGTGATGGCTCAACTGTAACACAGGTTGATTTGGAAGAAATCTGCGGAGGGAGGCCTAGTGGATTCTGGGACCCACCTGCCCGTTTATAGCCTGGGGTAGATATAGAGGGAATGAGGTGGGAGGGGGCCAAGGTTTGAGTTTTCTGGTTAAAATGGGAGTTTCAGTAGGGTGTGATTTTTCTGATAAGGGCCCTGAGTCAATAGATTCTAATAAGGGCCTGGGTCAGTAGATTTTGAAACAGTGAGTAGAGGGTTTGCTGTTTGGCTCACATGAATGATTTCTGGTAGTTTTCTATATCCATCAGTCCAGATTCTAAGGGCTATAAGTAGTTGGATTGATGATATCAATTTTTTATCCAGTTAGTGGGTAAATAGACATAAGTATTAATTCTGCCTAGGAAGAAGATTCCCTGGTTATTATTGAAGCAGCAAGAGAGGTGATAGGAGATAACTTGCTTTAGCTGGAGGCAGGCTCTTGTAGGGAAATTTTAACGGAGTTTGGTAGGTGGTCACAGTGGGCTTGGAGATATCTCACACTGTGGCTGACACCTCAGGGAGGAGAGCTAATGGGGTGTTAGAGGGGAAGGAAATGGTGTGAGAGGATAAAGGAGTGTATGGGGCTAAGGTGGGTATTAAAACAAATGGAGGCATTGAATTTGGTTAGGGTGTTCCTGCCAAGAATAGGAGTTGATCATCTATGTGTGAGTGGGGTCTTGCATTCAGGCAGCCAAAAACATAAAGGTTTTTAGCCTATGGTTTTAGTCTGGGTGGTAGGATTCCATTCTCTTAGGTACCAAATTTCTATCTGCCTATAGATGATCTGTCTCCTGCCTCAATTCCCCTCTGAAGAGGTCCTTGACTGCCTCTGGGGAGAAAGGGCAATGACTAATCTGCCTTCTTTGTGCTGGCAGTGGGGCGTTGGCTGTGGCAGTCAGGGAAACTCTCCAGAGGGTCTATCTAGGGTGCCTTGGTAGAATTTGGGAAGCAGCTGCACGGAGGGTCACATTTCCATGACCACCTGGTGCTTAATGAACTCTAGGTGTCTCGTGCATCAGGGCAGTCCAGAGGTCCATGATGGTGTTTGGCAGGTGATTGGACATGGTGTACATGGGGGAGGGATCATACTAGAGCAATAAACAATGCAACAAAACATTATTTTCTGCAAACAATTAGTGCAAAAACAATCAGTGTTATCAGTCAGTCTTTGAAGCCCATGAAGATAGTAAATTATTAGAGCTTAGAGTGTGGTCTGACTTGTCATTTACTTGGAGTGGAGGATATTCAGGTTTTTAGAAACATTAGCAGAAAAAAAAAAAGAAACATTAGTAGAGTTGCTAGGAGCACATTTAATTTTTATAATGACATAGTTATTTCCTTGAGCTGGGGAATGACATCTGATTTTTGTAATGTAGCTTTTTATGGGCATAGGGCTTTTATGTGCCACATTACATTTTTTCAATTCAGTGCATAACAGATCACCTATCAGAAAGCCAAGCAGCCAAAGTGTGTCCCTGCAACTAGTGCAATAAATCTCTTGATCTGTTGAAGTCTGGATCCTTTCTTACTGCACTCTGTAACCTCTTTTTCAGATGCTTTTCCTTTCAACAACTCTGGAGACTTAGCATGTCTTAACTAATTTCCCCACCAACAAATCCATGAAGGAGGATTAACTATCCCCTCTTTATAGATGGAGTGTCTGAGGCACAGAAAGGGTTAAGGACCTTGCCTACTGGGGAGCTGCAGGGCTGGGGTGTGAACCTAGTTATTCTCCTGCTCAGTACTTTTGAAACATGGATTGGTGCTGGGGATGGAACCCAGGACTGCATGCATGCTAAGCATATGCTCTATCACAGAGCTACATCCCCAGGCCCACTGGACATTTCTTTTTTCTTATCTCCTTATGCTTCTTTTTATTTGCCATTAAAGATTTTTTATTATTTTTTCTAATTACAAAAGTAGGCTTACTCATTTCAGAAAGCTTAGGGGAAAAAAATCAGCAGAAAAAAATCATGATCCATAATACCACCTGATTAACACTATGGCCCAGGCTATGTGATTTAGCTCATTTTATTACACCCTGAAACGGCCCTTGACTATTTTCCCATGTCAATGCATACATAGTACTTCTCCACCTACTTTGTATTGGCTAACATGTACTTTGTTGTAATTCTTTTTTTTTTAAAGAGAGAGAGAGAAAGAGAGAGAGAGAGGGAAAAAGAGAATCAATTTTATTTAGTTTTATGTGGCCTTCGTTGCTCCAACACTTCATTTTGTACATGGTGCTGGGGTTCAAACCTGCATCCTCATGCATGCCAGGCAAGTGCTATAACTGCTGAGCCACTGCTCCAGTCCCTTTGTTATAATTCTTTAGCCTGTTCCCTAAGTGTTGTTCCCAGTGTTTCACAGTTTTGACAGCAATGGGATGGAGACCTGGGAAGTACAACTTTACATATCTCTGAGTTTTCCCCCTTGGAAATTGGAAATGGAATTGTTAGACCAAAAGACAAGCATATTTAAAAAAAACTCTTTTTTTATTGAAGCATAACATACCTCTAGAGCAGTGCACATATTTTAAGTGTACAGGTTAATAAATTTCCATAAACTTGACACATTCATATAAAACCAGCATCCAGACTTAAGAACAGGCCATGACTCGTACTCTAGGAGCCCCCTTGGCATGTTCACCTTTGCCCCCCAAGTTGGTGTCTCGCCGTGTTGCCCAGGTTGACCTTGAACTCCTGGGTTCAAGTGATCCCCCTGCCTTAGCCTCCCAAGTAGCTGGGACTACAGGTGCATGCCACTGCACCTGGCTTGAATTTTTTTTTTTTTTGTGCTGGGGATTGAACCCAAGGTGCTTACCCACTGAGCCACATTCCTATCCTGTTTTTATTTATTTTTGAGATATGGTCTTGCTAAGTTGCTCAGGACCTCACTAAATTTCTGAGCCTGGATTTGAGCTTGTGATCCTCTTGCTTCAGCCTCCTGAATGGCTGAGGTTACAGGCTTGCACCAGCATGCCCAGCTTGACATACACAATTTTTAAGGATTCTGTTTCATATTGTTAAATTCCCTCTAGCAAAGTTGTATTCGGATCTTCTTTACGTTTCCTTACTTAGGGTTGAAACACAAACTCTTTGTTTGAAAGCAGAGTGGATGGCAGAACTATGTGAAATCAGTGAGAGAGGTTGGTCCTCCCTTTCATGATGAAGCAGACTACCCAGGGTAAAGGGGTAGAAGCAGGACTGGAGTCAGTGGTCAGTTTGAGCTCTAAACCTTGAGTTTAAGAAGGTTTGAAAGAAATGAACCTTCGTAGCTTCATCTCCTCTTCCTCCTCCTCCTCCTCTTCCTCCTCCTCCTCCTTCTTCTTTTTGTCTTTTGAAGGGAGAACTATCCATTTATTTAACATTTGGACATTTAATAAGTCCATGGTTTTAAAAAAGTAGTATAGGGCTGGAGTGGTGGCTCGGCGGTTACGGCACTTGCCTGGCATGTGCAAGTACACGGGTTCGAACCCCAGTACCCATGTACACAACTAAGTGTCGGAGCAATGAAGGCCATGTGAAAAACTCAATAAAAATTGATTCTCTCTCTCTCTCTCTCTCTCTCTCTCACTGTCATTCTCTCTTAAAAAAAAAGCAGCATAAAAGAATAGACTGTAAAAAGTTAATTCCCTCCAGGTTTGAAGTTCCAGTCCTGCTCTTTAGAGGTGACCAGGCTTAGACTTATGTTTCCTTCCAGAAATTGTCTAGGCATCTTTAAAAAGTTGCATATTTATTTAAACTAATGGGATCCTACTATAGAGCTGTTCTGAGTCTTTTTTTAACTTGAATTTTTAGGGTCTCTTTATATATTAACATATATAAGTTTTACATCATTCTTTTCCTTGGTTACATGGTATACCATTGTATGTTTATTCCATAGTGTAGTTAATGCCCAGATCATGACCATTTAGCTTATTTTTGGTATTTGGTCTTATGACAATGCTATAATTAACATCTGTATGCATATATCCTGTCAACTTGTATGACTTAAGTTGTATGACAGATTTCTAAAAACAAAATTATTGACACAAAGGAATGGGCACATAACATTCTGATAAATTCCGAGTCAGAGTTCTCTGGAGAAACAGAACAGATGGGCTATTTATATCTATATGTCTACATCTGTATCATTCTATATCTGTATCATCTATCTATCTATCTATCATCTATCCACATGCATGTTTATGGAAAGAGATTTGTGAGGGATTGGCTCAGGTGGTTATGGACATTGAGAAGTCCCAGGATCTGCCATCTGCAAGTCAGAGACCCAGGAAAGCCAGTGGTATTGGTCTAGTCCAAGTCCTAAGGCCCAACCCTGGAGTGCTAATGTCTGAGGGCAGGAGAAGATCCATGTCTCAGCTCAAGCAGAGAGTGAATTTGCCCCTCTTTCACCTTTTTGTATTCTTCAAGCCCTCCATGGATGCCCACCCACATTGTTGAAGGTGATCTTAGTCTACCAGTTTAAATGCTAACCTCTTCCAGAAGCGCCCTCACACACATCCAGACTCCTGCTTTGCCAGCTGTCTGGGCATCTCTCAGCACAGTCAGGTTGACACATAAGATTACCCTTCACGTAAATATTCTCAAGGTTGCTTTACCTTAACCTTCATCATCTGATGAATAAGAATGATAGCAGCTTATTAATTTTATTTAAAATTCTTAAATTGTGGTAAAAATTGTCACCTCTTTAGCCCCCAGTCATGCACTGCTGGTGACTTGGTAGACGGGCCACACTGAACAGATCAGAGGGAATTATGCAACTGTGGCGTGTCTGGGTCCTGCTCCCGGAGCCCAGTTTTCACAAGCAGTTTTCTTGCAATTATTTTTTGTCATCATCTTGCATGCAGAACTTGTGCAATGGAATATTCATTTTGGCCCCTGAGAAGGGCACATGGAAGTGACCCGTGGGCCGGAAAGCACTGATGCTAGGTGCTGTTTGATCTTGACCCTGAGGTGTGGATTCCTAACCGATCTGGGGGTGCTGTTCTGCATACCCACTGTGCCTTTGTTTCTTTGGAGATCAGAGTGACTTTTTTCTGCCTTCGTCCTTATGCTTACCTGGCTTACAAAGGGAATAGAGGCCAATCTAAGTCTCCCCTCTGATGAAGGGTAGACTTAAGCCTCAAAAGGGAGGAGCAGGGATGAGAGCTGAGCCCCACAGGGTCAGCTCTGGTACCACCTCATGCTCTCTGGATGGAGGAAGATCTAGGCTGAACCATCAAGTACCCGCTTTTCTAGGGGCATCTGTTTCCTGAACTTCCTATAACTGCCTCATCCCCATGCCTGGGAAAGGAGCTTGTCTCATCTCATGACTCTCACTGGTGGCGGTGAGGTCTGAGCTGTCCAAGAAGCGGAAACCACACTGTCCTTTCCTTTTCTCCTGCCCTAAGGATCTGGGGACCTAGGCTGCCTCTCCTCTAATGGCAGCTAGCATTCTGATGCCATTACCTCAAAAACCCAGAGTGGGTGGTTGCTCTGGAGCCCTGCCCCGGGGCTGGGGCTGGGGCTGGGGCTGGAGCCTTGGCTGGAACTTGTCCCCTGGGCTGGTCCTTCAGGAACACCCAGAAGCTCCATCAGGGGAGCTGGGCCTTGTGACTTACGACCCAGAGTAGGCCCTGGGCAGTGTTGAAGGGCAACCTTGGGGGAGAAGGAGCACTCTGGGCGGATGTTAGGAGGACTTGGCACGTCCTCTGGCCCAGTTTATCATTGCCCTCTCCCTACTCTCGAGCTATTCTTTGCTTTCGGAGCCTTAGCTTTCCCATCTTTGGAATGGGCACTGCATGAACCAAGCATTCTGTGGGTTCCAGAATCAGTGGGGCAGGCTTGATGATGTGGCTGGTGCCCATCTATACAGGTCATCCTGCAGCAGTGGCTGGGAACAGCTCTGCTGCCATTGAGCAGGGTGAATTGCATAGAGTTCCTTAGCTTCCCTGAGCCTCCCTGTCCCTATCTGTAACATGGGGATAACAAGGGACAGCATCTCAGGTGACAGATGTGTGGCTGAAATGAGCTAAGAGGTTAGGTCAGTGCTGACCTATAATGAGCTCCACAGATACAGGTGCTCCCCCGGGGTCCCCTGTCACCATAGTCATAGGTGTCATTCTCACCTCCACTCCAGCCTCTGCCTGGCTGCTGAGTCATCTGAGGTCTGGGAGGAAGCTGGGCTGGTTCACAGAGTGCTTCCCTTTTCTGTTGGCTCATAGTCCATCCCAGAGAGCCACGGCCCCCTTGCCCCCTCGCTACCCACCCTCACACAGAAGAGGCAGAGTAAGGGGTGACAGACAGGAAGCTGAGCAGCAGTGAGGCAGGAGGCTGAATCATAGTAGAGAGTAACTGTAATAGCTCCCATTGCGCTGTGCCAAGTGCTTGTGTTCATTGATAACCTTGTGAAGCTGGTGGCAACTTCACCCCATATCACAGAGAGAAAACCAAGACCTAGAAAGGTTCAGCAACTTGCTTGAGGTCACACAGCCTCAAAGCTTGGGAAACAGATTTGAAGACTCTCACCTACCTCCAGAGGTCATGGAGTAAAATGAGAAGCCATTTGGGAACCTCCTTCCACCCTCTACAGGGCCTCACTCTAGGGGTGAAGGGACTCTGGGTCCATCTGGCTTCTCCTAGGTTCCTGATCCTAGTAGCATTAGGGAAGTCCAGGATGCTGGGAGTTCTGTGCCCTCCCTGCCAGTGTACCAGGCTGCTGCTGTTTCTTAGCCGGGTGTCTGCATCCCATGAATGTCCTCTGTGACTTTTTGCCAGGGACCGGAATCCCAGGTGGCAGAAATTAGTTTCATGGTAGTGGTTGCTGAGGCTTGAAATGCACTCCCTGCCTGCTCCCCAGGCTACTCGGCTGCCCTCCAGATGTTTGGGCCTGGCCCTGGCTCCTTCATGGCTTGGGAACACTGGGTCCTGGGGGCCTCATACCTGAGTGTCTCCATAAACTGTGAGGCCCTGTGTGAGGACATCTTTCAGTCACCTCTTCCCCTGGAGTAGGTATGATGGACAGATAGTGTTCACACATGGTCAGTGTGGTGGTGGGGCTGTGCCCTAACCTGTAATCCCACCTCTTTCCCTCATTCATGAAAGCACATCAGTCACCACCTGTTCCCTCTAATTGGAAAAAGTAAGAAATTTGCGGAAGGGATTCTGATCTCAGTAACCCATATTACCCCACTGCAATAACCCCCAGCCATGGTCATGAGCTGTGTCTGGATCATCCCTGTGTTTCTACATCCAGTGCCGGTACCATGTGTGGCCTGGAGGAGGTCTTGGAGTTGGCAGAGGGAGCAGGCCAAGTGGCCGGGTGGGCTGTTCGTTCTCATCTCTACTCTCATGGTGAAGCTTTTTCTTCTTCTTGTCTTGTCTGTCCATCTGAACTTCCTTCCCTTTTTTGGGGGGGAGGGGTACTGGGAATTGAACCCAGGGACACTCTAGCACTGAACTACATTGCCAGACCATTTTTTTTTAAAGAGAAGGAGAGAAAGAAAGAATCAATTTTATTATTTCCATGTGGGCTTTGTTGCTCCAACACTTCATTGTGTATGTGGTGCTGGGGTTCAAACCTGTGTCCTTGTGCATGCCAGGCAAGCACCTGAACCATTGAGTCACCACTCCAGCTCCTCCCCAGACCATTTTTAATTTTTATTTTGAGGACAGGGTCTCACTCAATTGCCCAGGCTGGCCTTGAATTTGTGATCCTCCTGCCTCAGCCCCCTCCCCTCTGCCCCAAGTAGCTGAGATTACAGGGCACTGCCCTGGGTGGGCTCTTTTTTTTTTCTGAGAGAGAGAGAGAGAGAGAATAAATTTTATTTAGTTTTTCATGTGGCTTTTTGTTGTTCTAACACTTTGTTGTGTACGTGGTGCTGGGGTTTGAACTGGCATCCTCATGCATACCAGGCAAGCGCCTAACCACCAAACCACCGCTCCAGCCCCTGGGTGGGCTCTTTTTCTTAGTCAGGGAGAGGGGAATCTAACTCATACTAGGAATAAAGGGATACATTGCTAGTTCTTGTGTGCTCAGGGGTTCACTTGCTTCCAACACTACTAGATCCAGGAGCACAGACGATGCCTTGAAGACTTAGTCTTTCTGGGGTTGGAGTGATGGCTCAGTGGTTATGGCACTTTCCTGGCATGTGTGAGGACAAGGGTTTGAACCCCACCCAGCACCATGTACACAATGAAGTGTTGAAGCAATGAAAGCCACATGAAAAACTTAGTAAAATTGATTTTTCTCTCTCTCTCTCACTGTCCTTCTCTCTCTTAAAAAAAAAAAAAGACTTAATCTTTCGGCCGGGTTGTGGTGATGCACACACCTGTAATCCCAGCGATTTAGGAGTCTGAGGCAGGAGGATTGCAAGTTCAAAGCCAGTCTCAGCAATTTAGCGAGACCCTGTCTCAAAAATGAAATATAAAAAGGGCTGGGATTGTAGCTCAGTGGTTAAGCACTCCTGGGTTCAATCCCTGGTACCTAATAAAAAAAGAAAAGAAAAAGACTTAATCTTCCTGGTATTTCCCTGTCTGCCTGTTCTCTCATTGCCTTCCTGAGAGTTGGCTTCATTTTCTGGCGCCCTTCACAGCTCCAGGCTTCTGCCCCGTGGTTTAGCATCATGGGGGATGAGGGGGAAGCCTCCAAGGAGGAGTATTGCTGGTCTGCTCAGGTCTTCTGCACCTGTCACTGGGGCCAGGAGAGTGAATGCGCTGGTTGGCCCCAGGACACTCCTAATCTGGAGGGGAAATTGAGTGCAGAGTGTTTCTCTCTGAGGGAGGCCAGAGGGTAAAGGGCAGGCAGGGCCCAAAGGGTCTGTGGGACCTGTTGAGCATTTCCTGACATGGGATAGGTGCAGCAGGGGTGGCTGCACCCATCCCATTACTGGTGGCTCTCTGGAGTAGACATCCAGTAGGAGGTCAGGTCTGAAGCCACTCAGACTGTGAACCTTTCTTTCCTGGGACACAGGTGGTTGTGGGTGGCAGCCTGAACGCAGGACCTGGGAGAAGGGAGCCAGCCTCCAGCCTTGCCCTGGGTGGGGCCAGGCTCCTGATGCTGTTTCCCCAGCCTAATTTGAGGCCACTGTGGAGTCCCCTGCTGTGGGGGAGTAAAGAAAATAGAAATCCTTGTGCCCTTTGTCCATGACCTGAGGATGACCCCTGGCACCTTAGCACAGAGCCTCCAATTCCCAGAGTGGCAGCAGGCCCCTAACAGGACACTGCAGGGAGGGGAGCAGAGGGAGAGGCCCATGGCAACAGCTCTAGCAGCTTTATTTCTTCTCCCCGCTGCTTTGAAGCAGGGCTGAACCTGGCACCCCATCAGTGCCCACCTCCCCTGATGTCTGCTGTAGTATTCGTGCCACACCCTCCCAGGGGCTGTCATCAGC
>PVKS010034980.1:0-20449 GCA_004027875.1 Aplodontia rufa
TGTGGCTTCCTATGATAATCCTATTATTATAGTATTTCTTCTTTTTTTAATTTAATGTAATTTTTTGGTACAGGGCATTGAACCAAGGAGCACTTTACCACTGAGCAAAGTTCCCAGTCCTTTATATTTTTTACGTTGAGACTGAGTCTTGCTAAATTGCTTAGGGCCTCACTAAGTTGCTGAGGTTGGCCTTGAACTTGCTATCCTCCTGCTTCACTCTCCCAAGTCACTGGAATTACAGGCATGGGCCACCACCATCCAATTCATTATTATAGCAGTTCTTTTTTTTTTCTTTTTCTTTTTCTTTTTGAAAGAGAGAGAGAGAGGAGACAGGGAGAGGGACAGTCAGAATCAATTTTATTTATTTTTTCATCAGGCCTTTGTTTCTCCGGCACTTAGTTGTGTATGTAATGCTGGGGTTTAAACTGGGGTCCTTGCAAATGTCAGGCAAGTACTCCAACTACTGAGCCACTGCTCCAGCCCCTAATAGTTCTTAACATAAGCGCTACCTTGCAAATTTTCAACACCACCCCAGACTACTTAATCAGAAACTTCAGGGATGGTACCCAGCCTTCTACATGTTTAACATATTCCCCATGTGATTCTGATTTACCCTTAAGTGTGAGAACTGCTGCTGTAAAGCAAACTCATTATCCTAGCATACAGCTAAATTTTATCTAAATCCTACTTAGTTTAAATATTAACTAGAATTGACAAGCCAGTAAGGAATACTCAAAGTTTATGTGGATAAGAATCAGAAATTTTGTCCAGAAATAGTACCATGTAAAACTGCATAAAAATTATTTAAAAGCCCAAGTTTTATCACAATGCTTTTTAATATAAATACCATATTTGCTACTCTGTGGAGGAAAAATCTTTCTAAACTCCTAAAAATATCCTTTTTCTAATGAAACAGTAATGTCTGTGATCCTAAATTTTAAAATTTCATGAAAACCACAGAGAAATTATATAGCAATAGTTTGTACCCATATCTGCAGCACAGAATTCAATGTGTTTACAGCTGAGTAGATTGATTTAATACCTAAAACACTAATTGTTTCCAAATTCTCTTTCTAAATGTAGGAACCTACAGTCAGATTATGAAAAAGAGGCACTCAAATATTTATTAATGAATTAATCTCGGCAGCAAGGGATTCCTTCTCCTCTATTTCATTAATTACCAAGAACTATAGCTTTTTCCCTCAAAAATGACCACTGCTTCTACTCCCGTACTCTCATTTCTACTCTGAATATCACCAGCCTCGCCTTCTGATCTTGTCCCTTTCAGCTCTCTTCCTCTACCCTTGTCCCATGTCCCCAGGATTTAGTATCATATCAACCTAACTAAAGAGTTTATCATGTCATTATCCTGCTCTAAAACTGTGACAAGCTTCCAAATATTAATTTGTCTTTTAGTTTCTAGTTTTCAAAAACCACATCATTTGAGTCCCCAAAACACCCAAATACATTCTAAAGTTAATTTTTAAACCACAAAAATCTCAAAGTATACCTTAAAGCTCCAAGAAAAGAGTAAGCAACTTGACACTAACATTGCAAACTTTCCAAGTGTGAGCAGGCTCATGTGTATCAACAATGACAAATGGTAACACTGCCACTAGACTACAGCAAACACCAACTACTCCAACAAGAGTTACAAGTTCAGGGCTGGAGCGGAGTTTAGGGTGGCTCAGCGGTTAGCATGCCTAAGGACATGCGTTCACACCCCAGCACCACATACACAACAAAGTGTTGGAGCAGTGAAAGCCACATGAAAAACTAAGATTGATCCTCTCTTTCTCTCCTCTCACTATCCCTCTCTCTTTAAAATAATAAAAAAAGAGTTACAAGTTGTGCCTTTTTTCTTTTTTTAAAGGGGGGGTTAAAGAAAGGAAGAGAGAACGAATTTTATATCAAATATCTTTAGTTTTTCATCTGGCCTTTGTTTCTCTGCCACTCAGTGTGTGTGGTCCTAGGGTTCAAACCTGGGTCCTCATGTATGGCAGGCACGCTCTCCAAACACTGAGCCACTGCTCCACCGCATGTTGTACCTTTTATATGATAAAAGTCCCTGGGCTATGTTAAAGAAGGGGAAGGGCAGAGAGAGAAAGTAGAAAGAGCACTTGGGCTGGTTATGAACTCAGACACCTGCTCTGGACAAGTTACTTGACATTATTGGGCCTCAAGATTCTTCTCTCATAAAATGAGTATACTAACAGGATTTTCAGTTATTTTTTAAATATTTAGCATAATGTCTACTACAAAGAGACTGATAATGTGTCTTGATACTTCTAAGAAAAGCTGTTCTATTTGGAAATTATGTTCTTTCATCTCCCCTCAGTACTGAGGAATGAACCCAAGGGTACTCTACCATTGAGTTACATCTCCAGCCCTTTTTCTTTTTTCTTTTGAAACAGGGTCTCACTAAATTGCCTTGCCTGGCCTCAAACTTATGATACTCGGACTTCATCTTCCTCAGCATAGCTGGGATCACAGGCGTCCACCACTACTGCACCCAGCTTCCTTCTACTTTTTTTTTTTTTTTTTTTTTAAAGAGAGAGTGGGACAGTGAGAAAGAAGAGAATCAATTCTATCCAGTTTTTCATCTGGCTTTTGTACTCCAACACTTCCTTGTACATGTGGTGTTGGGGTTCAAATCCGCATCCTTGCACATGCCAGGCAAGCACTGTAACCACTGAGCAACCTCTGTAGTCCCTTCTTCTACTTTTTAAATGTCAAAATGATAAGTTTAAGTAATCCCCCCCCTTTCTTTTGTCCTTACTTGACAAAATTACAATGCCTAAAATTAACTGAAAATGTTACTACCCTATGAAACCGATTAAGTCTAAGCCATTTAGATAACCAGAAAAAGTTTGCATCTAAAGATTTGATAAATAATTTGAAAAATGGAGAATATCTGTATAGTCATAATTTAAGAAAAGTCAACATGAAACAAGGAAATTCTAATGCATCAATCACATAACTTTGAAGAACTATTTTCTGTACCAAAAATGCCATGGAGTTTCCAAAATTTTTAATATAAAAGTAAACATTTGAAAAACTTATAAATTTTGTTGCATTCTATCAGAAAACATATTGGAAACTATCAAATGCCTAATACATATTAGTCAAGTTCTAAAAAGGTATATGGAAGAAGTTTTTTAAAAATTCATTTATTTTTACCTCAACACTGGAGGAATTTGTCAGGAAAACTATCTTGGAAATATGGATACTTTTTAAAAACTTTATGATGATATAATTTGGATATAATAAAATCCATCATCTCAAATGCAGATTTTGATGAATTTTGACACATGTATCTATCCAATACAATAACCACAAAAATTAAGACACAGAACATTACCATCAATCATCCCAAAATGTTTCCAAATGATCCTCTGCAGTCTGTAGGTCCTCCAAAAGTCCCCACAGCCAGGCAACCCTGACTCAATTCTTTTTTAATTCATCTAAATATCCATCATTTGCCATTGCCAAACTGTCTTAATTATTACAATTTTACAATAATTCTTGAAATCAGGTACTTATTATTTGGGGAAAACTCACATTTTAACAATTTTGAGTCATCGAAATTACAAACATCACAGTATCTCTGCCTCCTAAGCAGCTGAGATTATAGGTATGTGCCACCACACCCAACAAAAAGAATTATTGCTAAAACCTAACAGCATGTATATATTAAAAGACTAATAAATCCTCACTGTCTGAGATGGAAGCTAGAACTCAAGTGTTACTCAGCTTTCTGTCACTGTGGCAAAATACCGTAGATAAACATAAACAACTTAAAGAAGAAGCAGAGATTTATTTTGGCTTCGGATTTAAGAGGTTCCAGTCCATGGTTATCTGGCTTCATTGCTATTGGACCTATGTTGAGGCAGAACAACATGGTAGGGAGGGTGCAGTGGAACAAAACTGTTCACTTCACAGTGGCTGGCAAGCAAAGAGAAAGAGAGAAGAGGCCAAGGACAAGATGTCCTTCAAAGGCATGCTCCCAGACTTACTTCCTTTAATTACAGTTTCCACAACCTCCCAATAGTCCATTCAGCTCTGAATCCATCAATAGATTAATCCATTGATGAAGTCAGAACACTCATGAACCAATTACTTCTCCAAAGCCCCATGCCCCATATCTGAACATCGCTGCATGGGGGATCAAGCCCTCAACAAATGAACCTCTGAGGGACATGGCAGAGCCAAATCGTAACAAACTCCTTCAAGCAGTAAGATGGAAGAAAGGAAAAATAGGGTAACCATGCAGAGGTGCCCCTGAAGTCCCATACAGCACATACACTTACATCTCATTAGCCAGGGCTTAACTGCACAATCACATCTGCCTACAAAGAAGGCTGAAAAAGTACTTGTTTAATCTGGGTGGTAATATATCCAAAGAAAAATTGGGACTCTGTTACTAAACAGAATAGAAATACTAGTATTGGGATATTCAATAAATAGTCTTTGCTTTTAATTCCTAAGATTACGTTTAAAAGGACATCACATGGATTTATGAAGTGTAAAACTTTTTCATAGTTGTCAAAGGATATAAAATAACATCCAAAAATAGGGAATCACATTACCATTTTCCCCTATGGAAAACAATACCACAGAAAGAACATTTTACATTAATACATAAATCAGAATCTCCAAGATTCTATGGGTGAATGTTGAGGGAACAGGGATTGTGTTTCAGAATAAGATATAATTTAAAGCTCATAGGGAATATGTATCCATAATAAACTAAGAGAAAAATTTAAAGGAATATTAACAACACCTAAATAGAACGACCATAGGTCCTAGTTTGCCTGGAGAGTCATAATTTGGCACTAATGTTCTACCATCCTGTATGGCTTAAAGTCCAATTTTTTTTAAAACTTCCAGTTTCCGCCACAGCCTTATCTACCAATTTATAAACCACACAAAAGTTAAATATGAAAGTCAACCAGTGACAGGCTGAATCATTTTATAACTCTTTTATGGACAACACACAGGACTTTGAAGGAAGGGATAAGAGAAGAGAGGAAGGTGCAGGGAGGAGGAGGAAGAGAAGAAATTGTAGTAGTAGTACAAGGGGACACAAGTAATTAAAGATAACTTGCTCTTTCTAACAGCATCCAATCTTCTTGTCTGTGCTCATCATTTTGCTGGCAGTCAGAGGAAAATAGGAAAATTACAGATCAGGTGAACATGAAATATAATTTTATTACCATTCCACTTTATATCTTGCAAAAAATCCATAATCATCCGTTAATCTCATGTGCATACTTTTACTGTATACCTAAACAATAAAGAGATAGTCACTCTACCATTCACTTGCTTAATAGGCTTTGCAAACAGTTAAATTATATTGGTTTTATCATCATCTACTAACATTAGAAAATCAGTTATCACTCAAAACTGACAATTTTGAATCGTTTCAAATGAATCAAAATTAGGCTCCTGAGGGTTTATTCTATCTAAAGTGAATATCTGGCACTAATGAAAATTCAGTTTAAAAGTTCAACTTTAGGGGCTGAAGCAGTAGCTCACGGGTATGGTGCTTGCCTGGAACGCGGGAGGACCTGAGTTTGCACCCCAGCACTACATACACAACCAAGCGCTGGAGCAATGAAAACCAGAAGAAAAATTAAATAAAACTGATTCTGTGTCCCTCTCTCATTTAAAAACTTCAACGTTAGAGATAACACTTTTGGAAATAATAATACAAATATAAATTTTGAAGCAACTACAGAGTCATATAAAGAGCACAGTTATTACTGTATATCTCATGGGGTAGCCATGTACTTGCAACTGGTTTGGTGTACACATAATTCCTGTTCCCAAACAAGCAATATTCTACCAAAACAAACAGAAACTACGGTTATCAAATTTTACAAAATATTTTTAAATTGGTATTTAGGTTAACTGTAAAATTTTTGTGATGAAGATTATACTAAATACAAAAAAGACCCTTTTTGACACTCATTTTGCTACGTATTATCAATAACATCTTAATAATGTTTGTGTCTTTGAAGAATTAAGTATCTTACAAAGGCATTAAACTCTTGTAAGAGAGTCCTGTAACATTATTAATATTCAAAGTAGTCAATATTGCAGTGCTCAAATCATCAGTTTTTGAAGTTGATTTTTTTTCTGGTTTTTTTTTTTTTTTTGGTACCATGATTGAACCCAAAGGTGCTTAACCACTGAGCCACATCCCCAGCCCCATGTTATATTCATATATAAAGATACCAAAGTGAATTTCATTTCTATGTATATGTATAACAAAAGAAGTTTAATAGACTAAAGGAAGGGGAAAGGGGAGAAAGGGGAGGAAAAAGGGGAATGGAGCTTGAAATTAAATTTCTTTCATATATGATTTTGTCAAAACAAACCCAATTACTATGCATAATTATGATGTTCTAATAAAAATTTTTAAAAAATAACTAGAGAGAAGCAACACTACCTACACAATAACAACATAGGCTGAAATAGACTGGCTGCTCAACAACAAAAGCCAAAGAAAAATATAATCATACATTCAACAAATTGTAATTCAATAGTCAACTACTATTCAACATCATTCAGTGGTAACGAATGTTTTCTAGTCAAAGCCTGAAAAAGGTTACCACTTTACTGAAGCTAGAACCTAAAGTGGAATGGGGTATATAAGAAATCCAAAACATAAAAACAAAACTGTTAACTCATGCCCACATCTCATTTGTTTTCTTTTCCTAAACAATTACACAAGGGGCTGGAGCGGTGGCTCAGAGGTTACAGCGCTAGCCTGGCATGCGCAAGTACACGGGTTCAAACCCCAGCACCCACGTACACAACTATGTGTTGGAGCAATGAAAGCCATGTGAAAAACTCAATTTAAAAAACTGATTAAAAAAAATTAATTACCCAAAATATAAGTCTTTCTGGTCATCTATTCCAACAGTGCATAAACATGACTGGACAAACAAAAATAACCACAGGTTTAAAAATAAGAACAAATACATGGCCTCACCCTGGATGTACTATAACTCTTAAGCAGTGAGAGCAAAAGAGTTTTGAAAAGTCCACCAGATCAGTAAGATAATCAGGTTTAAGAACTTCAGACTCCAGCTTTTCTTTCATCCAGTAGTTCTCAAAGTGTGGTTCTTCAAATAGCAACCAAAGCATTGCGCCTTTATGCAGGGGCTGGAGTGGTGGCTCAGCAGTACTGTGCTTGCCTGGCATGCGCAAGTACATGGGTTCAAACCCCAGCACCACATACAGCACCACGTACACAATCAAGTGTCCAAGTAATGAAAGCCACATGAAAAACTAAACAAAAAAATTTTTTGATAGTCTCTCTCTCACTGTTTCTCTTAAAAAAAAAAAACAAGCATTATGCAAATTTTTAGGATCCACTCCAGACCTTCTGAAATAGAAATGCTGGGAGCGGGGAGCTGAAGCAGGGGCTAAGCTGTTAAGGCACTTGCCTGGCACTGCCTGGCATGCGTGAGGATGTGGGTTTTAACCCTAGCACCACATAAACAACGAAGTGTTAGAGCAATGAAAGCCACATGAAAAACTAAATAAAATTGATTCTCCTTTTCTTTCTCACTGTCCCTCTCTCTCTTAAAAAAAAAAAAATTCTCAGGGGGAACTCAGCAATTGTCTTAACAGTACCCTCAGTAATTGTAATGTAAGCTCAATTTTTGAGAAGTATGCTTTAGTCTCAATGTTCATATTATTATGTTGTTCACACTTTCACATGAACAAAATCCTCTGCTATCGCCCTGCCTACAAAATCATTCCACTTAGTCCTTTAGAAGGCTAAACCACAGCCAGGTACAGTAGTGCATGCCTGTAATCCCAGAGGCTTAGAAGGCTGAGGCAGGAGGATTGCAAATTCAAAGCCAGCCTCAGCAACTCAGCAAGACCCTGTCTCAAAATTTTTAAAAAATTTAAAAAGGGCAGGGGAAGGTTGGAGCAGTGGCTCAGCATTTCAAGTGCATGCAGCCTGGCGAGGACCCAGGTTTGAACCCCAACACCACATGAACAACTAAGTGTGTCAGAGAAACAAAGGCCAGATGAAAAATGAATTTGATTTTCTCGCCCACTCTTAAAAAAAAAAAAGCTGGGGATGTGGCTCAGTGGTTAAGTACCCCTGGATTTAATTCCTGGTACCCCCCCCCAAAAAAAGGCTATACTAAGAATATATACACATCTTATACACATTAAAAAAAAAAGATCAACCAATAAAAAAAAAAGGCTATACTACAGTAGATCAATTCCCAAGTATTCTTGGTTTCTTCAGTGAAATTTTTTTTCCACCTTTTTTTGTTTTGTTTTGTTAACAGGAATTGAACCCAGAGGCACTCAACTACTAAGCCACATCCCCAGCCTTTTTTATTTTTTATTTTGAGACAGAGTCTCACTAACCTGCTTAGTGCCTTGCTATGTTGCTGCAGCTGGCTTTGAACTTGAGATCCTTCTGGGTTAGCCTTCCAAGACACTGGGATTACAAGCCTGTGCCATCATGTCCCACTCTTTCCCATCTTTTTGCTAAGTGTTTAAACCTTGACCACTTCTCTTAACAGCAACCTCACAGAGGCTGGTCATTCTCCCAAATACCATGTAAGCTCATGATCAGAAAGAGGTCTTCTCATTCCCTATGTTCCTATTACTCCAAAAAGATCAAGATAAAAATTCCACCTTTTATGAATCTCTTCATTCCCATAGTTTCCACTGTACCTAAATTCTTTTGTGATATTAAGACCAGAAACACACCACCCATGTGACATTTATATTTGATGGTTCACAGGAACCTCAAACTCAATATATATAAATCTGAATCTGCTATGTTCTTCCTATATTCTCTTACAGAAATGAATGGCACTACCATTCATCTAATTATCAAAGCTCAAGTCCAAAAACCTGTAAGTTATTGACAGAATCTCTTATTTCAACATTCTATTAATTACCAATTACTGTCAATATTACCTTCTGCAAGTTTTCCAATTCTCTCCATCACAACTGTCACTGCCACAATAAAAGTGACCAGCTGTTATTACTACAGCAATGGCCTCTTAATTGCCCACTCTCCTTCCACAATTGCACTCCTCCAACTCATTTTGCAGCCTTCACCATTTCAAGAGGAGCTGTTTAAAAATCAAGTGGTACCCTGTGGTATGTAGCCTATGAATCAATTTTTAAAAATCACACAGGGGCTAAGGATATATAGCTCATTGGTAGAGCACATGCTGAGTGTTAAATCCTCAGCATCCCCACCAAAAAAAAAAAAAAGTCTTATAGTTTTAATACTTCTATTCCAAGTCCATCATCATTCAACACAGATTTTAAATCTAGTGTTTTTGTTTTGTTTTTACTCAACAGTTCCAGGTCACAAACTCACTGATTGTAATTTTATCACAACTATGTATCAAACAAATTAATCAAAGCAGAATCATCAAATTAACTCAAAGGAATCCTTAAAACTTTGGGGCTGAAGCAGAGACTCAGCAGTTCGAGCACTTAGCTGGCATGCCTAGAACCCAAGTTCAAACCCCAGCACCTCATACACAACTAAGTGTCAAAGAAAAAGGCCAAATGAAAAAATAACTACAATTGATTCTCTTTCTCCTCCTCTCTCTTAAAAAAACAAAAAACAATAAAAGCAACAATAACAAAAAAAACTTAACTGGTAATTTCACCTACATAAATAGTAGTCCAGTACCTTACTCCAACAAATTTTAGTTCTTATTATAAACAGTATCACTTCAACATGTTTATTACACAAACAAAATAACATTATAAAAATGTTGAAATTGGTAGAGAGAAAACATTTGGAAAAAATAATTAAAACTTACCATACACACCCGTAGAAGTAGAATTGTTCATGGTAGAAGGTCCGTTAATAACACCAGAAGAAAGAAGCTCATCAGACCCCCGCTGAAAGCAAAACCAATCATCAATTAATGAAACAGAGTTCAGATAATGGTTTATATTTACTAAAAATACAAAAAACAAATTAGCTTTATATTTTAGTATGAAGACATTTAAGGGGAAGTTCTTGAGAATCATGAAATTCAAATGATGTAAGTGAACTATATGATAAGGAAAAATAGCACAACCACATGGCTGGCAGTTTTGGGGGGGAAAAAAGAAAAAAAAAAACCCTGCCATCACTAAAATGAAAGCATAATCTTGCAACCATTCTTTTTTCTTTTTTAAACCAAATCCAGTTCCCCAAGATGTTATTTATTATTTAAACTAACTGTATTTAGGGGTTGCATTCTGACACTCTTCATAATATATATCTACATGCAAATAATTAAATAAATTTTGTTGCCTTCTTGGAATCCTAATTTTTCAATACTTATGAATTTTTTAAAAATAGAACTCAAGCATACAATTTATTTGTATTTTAGATAAATCCATCAATTCTAAGAATGATCTTTAATGTGTACTATTTCTTAAATATTTTATTATCTTGTAAATAATTTACTCTTTTTCAGGTTGAGTTTGACCTAATTCCAGTCTGAACTGTCAATGCTCAAAGAAGTTAGACAAGCCTTTTCATTAGAACCACATTTTACCAAGATTTAAAAATGATAATACAGAAAAAAAAGCCAAAAACACCAAAACACCCTATTTCAAATGGTATTATATTTTTAAGAACAAGTATTTGGTCTTTGGATGATAAACCCTGATCCCCAAACAATTCTACAATACCAGAATAGCAGCAGGGCTACAACAGATATTTAACATTTAGAAGTGAGTATCATTTCTACAGGGAATCATTTTAAAACTTTGCTATTTGTATAATAGAAATAACAATTAATTAAACAAATCCTATATTAAGCATCCATACATTACTCTACTTCGATCTTTTATTAGAAGTTTATAGAGACACCTTGGGACAAAATGAAAGAAAACTGAAAATCTCAATTCTCCAAAACACCAAAAGATTAAGGCTTCACTTAAAGCACAGGTCCTTCTGATAATTTCTGAAATGTTGGTATTATTGGGCTCTGTAGCCAGATAATTAACAGACAAACTTTGTAGTTCATTGGCTACCTACAGATATAGAAAGGTAAATTTTTGCAGTTTTAAATATAGCAAAAATCAAAATGTACCAAACATGGCTTTTATATATAAGGAATTTGGTAAAATATGTTACTAATAGATATATTTTCTACATATATATGAATGTGGGATCAATGTTTCACCTGAAAATCAAGTTAGTTTGATCTTAGAAACAATTTCAGCTCTTTCTAGCAGGAGTCTGTTATAATGTTAACAAAACACTGTTGATGAGATGTAAAATGCAAAATAATGATGACTAGAAAATCACGTAAAGGAGTAGCTTCATATTCTTCGGGTAGGAAAAGATGCCTTAAACAAGACACAAAAAGCAAAACTTTAAAGGGAAAATACTGACAAACTAGACAATAAAATTTAGCCTTTTATTTAACAAAAGACATCATAAAAAGAGTAAAAATGGCCAGGTATGCTGGGTACAGTCCCATCAATTTGGAAGGTTAAAACAGGAGGATCACAAGTTCCAGGACAGCCTGGGCAATTTATCAAGATCCTATCTCAAAATAAAGTTTTAAAACAGTAAAAAAGATTGAGGATGTAGGCCAATGGTAAAGCACTTTGGTAAACTTCATTTCAGATAAAAATTAAGACCATGAGTGTGCATGCATGAACATGTAACAACAAATCCCACCATTATGTACAACTACACTGCACCCAAAAAAAACATGGAAAAATAAAGACTACTATATCACCACACACGTATCAGAACTAAAATAAAAAACAGTGACAAACTCCAACAACGATGTGGAGAAGCTGGTTCTTTAAATACACTGCTGGTAGGAACATAAAAACAGTAGCCACTCTGAAACAGTTTGATGGTTTCTTTAAAAATTAAACAGAGGGAGTTAGGGATTCAGCTCAGTGGCAGAGCACTTGCCTAGCATGCGCAAGGCCCCGAGTTTAGTTCTCAGCCCTGAAAAAAAAAAATTAAACATAGGGGCTGGAGTGGTGGCTCAGCAGTTGTGGCACTTGCTGGCCATGCACAAGGATGCAGGTTCTAACCCCAGCACCACAACAAAACAAAGTGTCAGAGCAAGGAAAGCCACATGAAAAACTAAATAAAACTGATTCTTTCTCTCAATGTCCCTCTCTTAAAAAAAAATTTAAACATAAATTTTTATCTTAAAAGATGATATGGTCGTTGAGGGCTGGGGACACAGCTCAGTGGTATAGCAAGTGTGAGGCCAGAGTATGAGCCCCAATACTTAAAAAAAAAAAGACATGCTCAAAAGAAAATCACAACATGTTCTATGATTTCACTCATACAACATTCTCAAAGTGACAAAACTAGAGATGAAAAAATATTGGCCACTGACAGTGGGCAGAGATGGTTGCTGGGCATGATTATAAAACGGAGATCTTTGTGGCGACAGACTAGTTTTGTATTTTGATTTTGGTGGCAGTTACATGAATCTTGTACATGCCATAAAATGAAACAAAACCATAAAGGCATTGTATCAATGTCACCATTCTTGTTTTAATGGTGTGCTATAATTATATAAGACATGAGCACTGAGAAACTCGGTAAGCATCCCCAGGACCTTTCTGTAGTATTTTTATGAATTGCTATGAATCTCTGATTATTTGAAAATTTAAAAGTAAGATTGAAAGCAATAATCTATGACAAGAGATACTTCATTCTGAGCCAAAGAACTCCTATTTGTTTGAGAGGATTTTTCCTAGCCTGGTCATTACTACTACTGGTGCTTAACCCTCCCCACAGCTCACGTCACAGCTCATCTCCCACATTATGCTTTCAGTATCCCTTTAATATTCAAAACAGAATCACATAGCTTCCTTATGGGACTCTATATTTAAGGGAAAAGAAACATTATAAAAGAGACACCACATATACTAGAGAAATTATACAACTTTAAATTGTGAGCAAATATTTCTTCATAAAGTGACATCAAATGTTCCAAAGGGAAGGATTAAAGTCAAAAGTGCAAACACATTTCTATCATCCAAATACATTACCTGTTGTAAAGAACAAACTCTTTTATAATTTTGACATTTAAAAAAAAAATAGAAAAAGGAAATGTTCAAGAAACCATTTTCTCAGATTTACCCGAAAGACATCTAGAAAAGGCATTTAACTGTGAGTACAGGTCTCAGGGAAGGCTTACCACCTAAGAATTCAAACAGTTCAAGGGAATCTTCGTAATGCACACATGCCATTTCAGTTTCAATTTGAGAGAAGTGATTCACTCATGTTTTTTCTATTTCTATAAACTACCAAACAAATATTCAACCATCAACATGAAATTATTTCATTTGCTTACAGAATCCAATTCAAATGTACTGCAATGGCAATTAAAAGATTAGAGAATCTGGACACCTCCTCCACAGTCATATAATTATCCCCAAATACATCATACTTACACTACCTGTTTTTATGCTATTCTCCTGCGTCAAACACTACGCATTCACTATATATCCAATCCTATGTACTGGTCACAGACAATGGCACTATATTCTTGAAAATGTTTTTAATTCCAAAAGTAAAAAGGTTCAACTTAATTTTGTCTTTCAACATTAAAATGTATATAGTTCTAGGATTTTAGTACAGATCACATAATATTTTCTTTCCATCTGAATATCTATCAGTATCAATTATATCAAATATGTATACAAAGTTTTTTCTCAGCTACTTTGAACTCTACTATTGTGCCTTGTACCAGACTCTATTCCATGGCATGCTATGGTATCAGGTACAACTTGTCTTAGCTTTGGCTGTGCATTACAATCCCATGTCCAGTTTAAAAATAAATGCTATATTAGTGAGATCCTGTCTCAAAATTAAAAAATAAAATAAAATAAAAAAGCAGGGCCAGAGAAGTGGCTCAGTAGTTAAGTGCCCCTGGGTTCAATCCTTGGTACCAAAATGAAAATGAAAATAAATAAATAAATAAATAAATGCTATATACCAGGTCCTACCCCAGAGATTCTTAACCCATAGGTCTCGGATGGAGCCTGAACACCGATGTATTTCCAAAACTCCATAGCTGATTGTAATATGTAGTGAACTGAGAACCACCAAAACTGATATTGTGAGGAACACATAGCAGAATAGTATGTAGTCTTCTAGAGTAAATCAAATGGAGGTTTGAATATAAACTCCACAAACTTAACTTGCCTTTGTGTTATACAAATTATTTAACCTCTTTAAGACTCAGCTTGCTCATCTATAAAATGTGAACCATAACGATGCCTGCTCTAAGAAATTACTCTGAAAATCATTATTTCTAATATACACACTTCATTAAACACCAGCAATATGTTTAATGATTACTTGAGTCCTTTACAAGAGCTACAAATACTAATACTTATGTTCAATGTAATTAATAATGGACAGTAATCACTAAAAGTGAGATATTCTCTCAATAAGGGTAACTCTTTAAACTTTCAAAAGAAAATGCTATCTTACTATTTTTTTTTAAAGTTTCCTTCTCTTGGATAAATTGTAAAAGACTTGATTTTGATAAAACACTTAGAAACTGAAAGCAATAGTTTTTACATTCTATGTTGCAATCTCTTGAAATATGTATACATTTTTAATAATCAAGAGTTGATATTTTCTTCTAATAGAATTGTAAGGGATATTAAAATCCCACTGATGATTAAGCTTAGAGAATAAGAATAAAACATGTTATTTTCCTATGCATTAGGATTTTTTCTCCAGAATATTGTGATACTTAAGGGGAAAAAGTCTTTTTTTTTCATATAACTATCCTTTTTTTTTTTTTTTTTTAAAGAGAGAGGGATAGTGAGAGAGACAGAAAGAGAGAATCAACTTTATTTAGTTTTTCACATGGCCTTCGTTGCTCCAACACTTAGTTGTGTATGTGGTTCTGGGGTTTGAACCCGGGTCCTCGTGCTTGCCAGGCAAGCACCATAACCGCTGAGCCACCGCTCCAGTCCCTCATATAACTATCCTTACTTAAGCATTTATCCGTACTCAGCCAATTGTCTCAGAATATGCAGATTTTAAACAGATCATTTTGATAATTCATTTATCTTAATACGCATTCTGAGGCTACAATATGAATATGCTCTTCTCTATAATCCTTTCAACTGATAAAGTGTTTTTAAAGTTAACAGTCTTTACCACAATTATTTTTAAGATTATTAAAATTAAGCCATCCTTAACTATTTCTATGCTTCCAATTTATTGCTATAAATTATGCTACAATAATTCTTTTAGAACATAGCACTTTCCCCTAGATTTTGTATCTTACATGCAGAATGGGGGAAAATCTTTGCTAAAAACTTCTCTGACTGAATATATCTAGAATACATAAAGAGCTCAAAAAACTTTACACCAAAAAAATCAAATAAGCCAATTAATAAATGGACAAATGAAAATAGACACTTCCCAAAAGAATAAAGACCAACAATTACAGGGAAAAAATGTTCCACATCATTTGCAATTAGGGAAATGCAAATCAAAACTACACTGAGATTTCATCTTACACTAGTCAGAATTGTTGTCATTAAGAATACAAATAATAAGTGCTGGAAAGGATGTGGAGAAAAAAACACTTTTTAACTGTTAGTGGGACTTTAATACAAAAACTATGGAAGTCAGTACAGAGGCTCCTCAAAAAGACTAGACATGTAACCACCATACGACACAGCTATACGACTCTGTAGTATTTATGCTGAAGAATTAGTTATCTTATGACAGTGATAATATGCATAACCTTGTTTATAGCAACATAATTAACAATAGCCAAACTATGAAACCAACCTACGTGTCTATCAATAGAAGAATGGATAAAGAAAATGTGATACACACACACACACACACACACACGCACGCACAATGGCATTTTATTCAGCCATAAAGAAAAATAAAATTAGGTCATTTGCAGGAAAATGGATGGAACTATATACCATTGTGTTAAGCAAAATAAATCAAACTCAGAAGGTCAAGGGTCATAATTTTTTTTTCCTCATATGCAGAAGCTAGTGAAGACACAGGAAAAGAAAGGTGGGGGTGGAGCTCCTAAAAATCAAAAGGAGATGAGTTAAGGAATGGGACCAAGGGGTGAAAGGCAGAAAGGAAGCAGTAAGTGCTAGGGAGTGATACTGGCCAAATTATGTTGTTGTAGGTGTACATGTACAAGTATGTCAACAACAAATCACATTATGTAAAACTTTAATACACCAATTTAAAAATGTAGGGAATAAAAGAGCATTTTTTCCTGGATTTTCTGTTTTATCTGTAGAATGAATGTTCAGAGGTTAAACAGATAAGTTTTGATTGAGAATTGAAGCTACAAAAACCTCAAATTCCTATGGAACAATGTAGAATAATTTCGAGTAACTACTACACTGAGTGACTAAGACACTTTTATTTCTACAGGTCTTCCAAATATTTTTAAAATTAGCACATCACTGTCTCATTTTAATATGATGTACCATTCTTTATGTAACAAAGAATTTAACTTTGCCCAAAGAAAGGTGCCGCTCTTGCCCTCTCCTGGGAAGCAATCTCTAAGTTCTTGGAATGTCACATATAAGAAAGCTGACTTTTTTTCTTAACCCCCTCCCTAGGCTCCAGTCTAGGGGCCTTGGGCACCAGATAGTCCTTAGTGTGGGAGCTGACTGCACCAGAAAGGCCCACAGTATTATTTAGGTTAGGGGCTGATGGGTCTTACCATCTGGAAACTTTTAGACAGAGATAAACCTTGTGGGAAACTAATTATGCTTGCATAATGGAGCCTTAATATAAACAATAAACACAGAAGCTCTGTGAGTTTTCCTGGTTGACAATGCACCATACCCACATCTACACATTGAAGCTGATAATATGTATCCGTGGGGAAAACACAATGGAAGCACCACTCTGGTACTTCCCGGACTCTGCCTTATCCGATGCTTCTCTTGGCTAATTTTAATTTGTGTCCTTTCCACACAGTAAGCCATAGTATCGTAATAGTTTTCAGTGAGTTCAGTGTGTCCTAGGAAATTACTAGACCTAAGGGTAGTTTGAGGAACCACCAAGACTTAAAAGAATTGTCAGAAATAAAAACAAGACTTGTAAACTGTGTCTTATGATTTCACAACTAGTCTAACTCTTCACAGGGTTAAATGAATCAGTAAATATAATTAGATTATTCATTTAACAAAACTTTTTAAACTTGATTTTTAACCTTTGAATTATCACTGGAATTCCAAACATAAAAACAATTTTAACTGGAAAATGTAATCAAATACTCAAGTACAGAAAACTCAGAAAAAAAATATTTAAATTTATTTAAATTACTGTGACATCTTAACTGTCACTTTCAAAATATGCACACAAAATATAAACTAAATAACAAAATGGTGAACACTGCAAAATTCTCCAAAGTAAACAAGTTGAAACTAAGATACATCTACTAGCTCTTTCAATGATAATACAAAGAGCTTCTAAATATAGAATGAAATGTTCTTTAAATAATGTATAAGGAAGGCTTTCAGTATCAAGTGAAGGGTTGACAGTGCTATTTTTATTATATTACTACACAATAAGGATAATTAAATATAAGGCTCTGAAGTTTTACATTTGTAAATTCTGTTTTTCATCAGTGATGGGGTTTATCACTCATCACAGAATAAACAAGACTTAAATAATTCTGATATTTAAAAAAAACTGGTAACATTTTTTATCCTAACAAATTTCAGAATATAATAACAAAAGAACAAAAGGAGCTTAAATTTGAAAATGTAGTCATAAAAAATTCTGATAAAGAATAAAGATGAATTTATTGGCCAAGCTTTTCTCCCAATAATTCATTTTCAAATTAAGGAAAACAAAAATTTCATATTATAAAACTTAAATCCCAAGAGTCTCATTACTTTGTAAAATATAATAGAAACAAAGAATTAGTTTTATATTATTACTTTAAATGTTCCTTTTAATAAAGAAATAAAATCTGTCTAAAGTCTTTCCAAGACATAATTTTCTCCTGAAAACATACCTGTGTATGATTATAGGCTACTTCAATACAAAATAAATTTTTTCTTAAAATTATACTTAATATTCACATCCTAAGTGTCTGCAAGCAATTTTTCTTAATAGTACAGGAGAAACAACGCAAACGTAAGTAAAACTGAGCATTTCTCTCATAAGGTTTGACTGCTATAAGAAAGAGGGCTTAAGGGAAGTTTGGAAGATAGTCAAGCAGAATGAAAACACTTAAAAAATGAAAGACAACTTGGTAAGATGAATGATCGTAGACTACCAAGAAACAAAACTGTTTAAAAGGAGAAAAAAAATGACTTGGTATCACGGGTTAACAAATTAACAGTATACAAAGAAAGCTTTAACAGGCCAAACAATGAAGACATCATGGAGAAGGGAAGCAGACTCTACTGGATGAACAGTCTGCTCAGAAACACACAGTAAATTTACATTAAGTCCAGCAGTTTCCTGTGGACTTGTCCTCTCTCTAGCTGAGTCAACACATCAATCAGCTTCACTTCCCTCAAGTATCAATTATTAAAGCTCTTTCCCAATTTGGGGGGGGGGGGATACACAGGACAAAGCAAAGAAATAGTGTAGTTAAGCAGCACAAATAAAGTGTTTGATTATCAAATTTGATGGGAATTGGTTTTATTTAGCATTAGAGTATATTAATATAATAAAAGCCAACCCACACAACTGAAAAACACACTGAAAAAAATGTAAGGAAGATTCTGAATATAAATCATCAACTCATGTTTAAACTTCAGATCATAGCTAAAAATACATGTGAAATTCAAGAATAAGCTATGATTTGTTTTAGGGAGAAGGGGACGGAGAAGGAAAAGTAATAGGGAAAAGAAGGGAGAAGAGGGAAGGAGGGGAGGGGATGAGGGGAAGGAGAAGCAGCAGCAGCATCTAGGTCCGATTATTTTCACCCCAGAAACCTGTTTTCCATCAGTTTATACAAATCTCCCCTCAATTTCATGCCCACCCTTTGATTAATTTATTCTACACATAAACATCATCCCGTAATAGAACTTATGTGAGAATATCTGTGTATAGTTACCCTTTATAAGAGTAAAATAAACAAAATTCAGTGATAAACTAGAATGGATTGCTTAGCATATGCCATGTACTTGTTCTACAAACTTTTTACATTCCTATTTTACATAAGCTATGGAGCCTTTGATTTGAAGTACACAGTTTTAAAAAAAAATTTTTTTTAGAGAGAGGGACAGAAAGAGAGACTCAATTTTATTTAGTTTTCCATGTGGCTTTCGTTGCTCCAACACTTCGTTGTATATGTGGTACTGGGAATCAAACTCACGTACTTGCAAATGCCAGGCAAGTGCCCTAACTGCTGAGCCACTGCTTCAGCCCCAAGACCCCCACAATTTTAGCTAACATATGAAAAGAAAAAAATGCTAATTAAATTATAATACCTATATCACTTTTTAAGTCGTTGCCTTATGTCAGAAAATATAAGTATGGAAAAAAGGCTTTTGAATCAATGTATTAAATCCTCACAAATTCCTGGAATTAAATACTATTATGCTGACCAATACTGGTACAAAATATTGTATCTCATATCCCAAATGTTATTAGTTCTATCCTTTTTCTTTCTACATACACAGGATATTTCATAAAAAAATATTTACCAGAGCACAATACTAGAAATGTGACAAGAATCCATCAACAGAGAACTTAATTGCTGTATTCACAAAATAAAATATTTTGCAGCTATAAAATGAGAACTGGCCATGCATTGTGGCACATGCCTGAAATCCCAGATACTCAGGAGGCCAAAGCAAGAGGATCATAAACCTAAAGCCAGCCTGGGCAACTTAGCAAGACCTCCATCTTAAAATAAAATTTAAAAAAGGTGTCAGGTGAGATAGTGCGCAACGGTAACCCCAGAAACTCAGAAGGTTAATGCAGGAAGAACCCAAGTTTGAGGCCAGCTTCAGCAACTTAGCAAGACCCTGTTTCAAAATTAAAAAATAGAATCGGCTGGAGATGTAGCTCACTGGTAGAGAGCACATGGGTTCAATGTGCAATATCATTAAAACTTATATTGGTCTGTTCAGATTTTCTAAGCCCTCAAGGTTCAATTCTGTTAGTTATATGTGTTCAGAAACATATCCATTTGTCCTAGGTTTTCCATCTGCCTGCATATACTTGGTCATAATAATCTATCTCTAATGATGCTTTGTATTTCTGTGATATCAGTTGTAAAGCCTCATTTTTAAACTCACTTTCTTTGTGCCTTTTGTCCTGATTAGTCTCACTGAAGGTTTTTCAATTATGGGTTTTCAAAAAAACCAGCTCTTTATTGCACTGGAGTTTCTTTTCAGGGGACTTTATTTTGGGTTTTCATTTTCCCAAACTATTTCATTCATTTCTGCTCAAGTCTTTACTATTTCCTTTCTA
>PVKS010034981.1:0-20440 GCA_004027875.1 Aplodontia rufa
TCAGCGACCTCGGGTGATTTCCTGCGCAGGGGTTTTCCTAACACTCAGGCTATTAAACCCCATTGTGCCAATTTGACATCTGGAACAAATTCTTTTGTCATACACCATCAGACTTTAAACAAATAGGAGCTAACGAGTTATGCAGATGTCATGAGTTTTGCCTCGACCAATAATTACCTTGCTCACTCAAGGGTACTACGGAGGCACCAGAGCCGCCGAGAGCTGCCCGCGCCTCCTCGCACTGGAACCCGCTCGCCCTGCAGCTCCCTGACTCTGCTGATGTTGACCGTGTGGCATATTTAATTCCCCAGATCTGCGCTACACGTCATCCTACCCCGTTCTATAGCAGACTGGTGTAGAGAGTCCATGCCGCAGCCAAGCCGAGCAGATTCCCTCTCTCTGTCTCTCTCTAGCACCATCCAAGTGCGCAATAGCGGTTCACCAACCCTCTCCGGGCCTCAGTTTCCTCCCCTTCAAACTAGAGGCAACACCATGCGCAATGAGGGGGAAGGGCACGAGAGCTTAGCACAAGGTCCAGCGCACAGTAGGAAATCAATACACATCTGTTCCCCTCCCGCCCTCCAATCAGTAGCTTCTGCCTGCTTTGAGGACATGAGTGTAAGAAGTCAGTCCTTGCTTTAAAGGACTTATCTATGTAAGTTCATCTTGAGGAGAGTGATTGCTGTTTTTAATTTAGAGCCGATTAATCAGTGTCGTGTTCTGCTTCCTTCTGTCTGATGCCTCTTCAAAGTCCTCTGGCTCTAGGTCATCAGAAAAGGAGATTCCTGAGTGCTGGTGTCAATGACAGTTTGACAAAATGGAGAGAGAGCCATTGCAGACCAAAGGTGCACACTGCAGCTCAGGCCGGCTCCCGGGGGTGACAATAGGCTGGTAGGCTGGTGGATCGTAGCTCAGTGTCCATCTGCTGGGAGCAGGGAACACTGGGGAGGTCAGACAGCTCCGCGGACTTCCGTCAAGGATCCCCACCTGCACCAGGCAGGGTGACCTCCAGCCGCATGTCCCAGCTGCACAGCAGCAGCAGAACGGGAGGAGGAGGAGGAGCAGGATGAAGCACCAGGTGCGTGGGGTGGGAGGTCAGCATCTGACCTTGTAAGGAACCCTGCACTGCGGATCTGGAAGCACTCAGAACTGAAGAGAGAATCAAAGCCGATCGGTCAGCAGGTACGCGGCACAGGTGGAGAGAGCAACAGGGTCACCTCCTTCCTGACGTCTAAAACTGCTGATCTCAGAAGTAGGGTGAAGAACTGTGGTTAGCAGAGGCTGGGAAGGGTGGGCCGCCACCGGGAGGACGGTCCACAGGTACAACCACAGTCAGGTGCGAGGAGAAGGAGCCGGTGGCTCCTCGTACGGCACCGTGTCTGCTCTGAACCACAGCGCTGGTGTCTGAATTACTAAGAGAGCTTTGAACGTTCTAGGCGATCGGCGTGCCAAGCACTCCAGCTCATCAGTCCGCACTGTATCTGTGTGTCGAAGTATCACACTGCACCCCCGGATGGCCTAGTTCTCATGTGTCCTTTGAAAATAAATAAGAAATAATAAGAAGAAAATTATGGCATGGTCCATTGAGCTCCACCAGCCTGGACAGAGGTGGTTATCTGAAGGACTTAACACACACTTTTAAGAATTGAATATGACATTTGTGTGACGATGCACGCGTAACAAGACTGCATATCGGCGGTCTATCTAAATGCAAGCACCTCTAACCACACCTGAGGAATGTCCCTTGCACTCTGGTCCAACCCTCCCTGCTGCCTCCCAGCGTCCTGGCTCTCGGCTGACACCATCCTGGCTGCTCTCTGTGTCTCACCAACTCAGCGAGCGTGCTCAGATGGAACCAATTCTTCCCACAGCTTGGATCTCGTGTAAGCAGCATCAGGCACCCACGCGCTTCTTCTGATCAGGTTCATTTTGCTCTACATGAAATTCAGAAGATGCACCCCACACTGCTGCGTGAGCAACACGTCGCTTATCTTCATTGCTGTGTGAAATCCCACTCTGAGTATTTTGTGCTGAATTTATTCATTCTAATGTCGGTAGAGATTTGGATCACTTCCAGTGTGTGTAGAACCCGAAGGCAGCTGTATACAGCCTTGACTTTCAGTGCAGGCAGATGCGTGATTAAGGGTGTGTGTTTGTGTGTGCGTGTGTGTGCATGTGTCTGTGTATGTGTGCATGTGCGTGTGTTCATATTCATGCATGTGTGCACGTGTATGTGTGCATGTGTCTGTGCGTTGTGTATGTTCATATGCACATGTGTGCATGCACATGATGGATGCATGTGCCCGCATGCATATGGATGTGCATATAATGTTGCATGTGTGCTTGCGTGTGCATGTTGTACATGTTTGTGCACATTGTGTGCATTGTGTGTGCATGAAAGTGTGTGCCTGTGCATGTGTGTACATGTTTGTGGATACATGTGCACATGTGTGTGCATGGATGTGCACATGTGTACGTATTTGTGAATGTGTGTGTGCATGTGTGTGATAAGGAGTGGAATTTCTGGTGCATTGGGTGTGAGAACCTTAATAAATAATGGCAATGCCCAGCTTTTTCCCAGAGTGGTGAAATGACCCCAGGGTTGTTCTTCCATGGAAAGTTCTTTGAAAACATTTCCAGGCTCCCTGGAGTCTGTTCTTTGCTGACAGCTTCCTCAGCTAGTGTCCACCAAGCTAGTTATTTTAGCAGCCCTATCCAAGTGTTGACCTCACACACAGTTGAAGAGCGGTGGTGCTTCTGACCCACTGCCACCTGCTGCCAGCTAGTGTGTGTGTGTGTGTGTGTGGTGTGTGTGTTTCCAAGGATCGTATTAAATTCATCATTATGTTTATAAACCACTTGTGTTTTATATGCAGGGCTGTCAGGGTAGGTCTTTCTTTCTCTCTCGTTATGAGAAAATGCTTCCAGAGTGCCACAAAACACCACTGGATCTCTCTCTCCCATTCCCCACACCCTCCAAGGTCACCACCAACTCATTTTTCAATATTCGCTGGGTCTAGTTCTACAACAAACTACAAATCCACTTACCTGTGCTGAGAGCTTGGTTATATTTCCCCAAGAGTGGCATGAACAGTAGGTAGCAAGCATTTCGCTGGAGTTCTCATATTCTGTATCTAAGCCCTCCTCGTGGTCACTAGTCTACCAGCACCATTAACGGCGGAAGCAGGGAGTTGTTTGGGGGTTAGGGAGAAGCGATAAAGAGGACAATTAATATGCTGGCTCCTACTTCACTATTACATTATGGAGCCATAAGAGATGTTTGGCAGAGGCTAGCAGAGGTCCTGGCCAGCCGTGGGCCACAGGAGGCTTCCTTTTGTTCCATCGGCTTTGTAGCTCACTCCTCATTTTGCCTTGCCAGAAGGACCGCACTCACCCACTCAGACCAAAAGTGCAGAGATTTGGGGTCACTCCCTTATTCCTAGGATCCTGCTTGGGTCTAGGATCCATGCAATGGTGCCGTTGGGTGTTCGAGATAGCCTCAAAAGCCACGAGCAAGTTTAACCACATAAAGATCAGAAGGATAATGAGCAAGGCTTTTGGAAGAATCCCGCAGGACTGGACGACAGAGGTGGGAGGACGGCAGGAAAGACTTTGCCATGAAATAGACTTATTCAATGAAGTGGAAAAAGTTAGAGATGAATAACTGCTCTTTCCTCTTACATTAGGACCGAATGGCAAAAGCTAAACTAATTTGATATTAAAACTTATTAAGGGGTTTTAAACATAAAATAAAATGAAATTATTGTATTTGAAATATGTTCACTAAAAATATTTAGACAACAGATGTCCTCCCAGTGGACATGAGTGCTTCTAAATCAACACAGGATTTTATACTCAGTTTCAGGAGATTCTGAATACTCCTACACGTCTGCCCAGAATATGAAATGGTAGGAACGCAGGGGGAAACTCTTTAGCAGGTTCATATACTTCGTGTGTTCTATTTACCCAAGAGAAATAAAACCTCGTGTTCATACAAAGATCTGATTTAAATGTAGCGTAGGAGCCTGAACCTGATCAACCAGAGCTTTAGTGAGTTATTTTATTTTTTGCTGTTGTGACCAAAAGGACTGACAAGGACAAAACAGAGGAGGGACACATGGGGCTCACGGTATCAGAGGTCTCAGTCCTAGGAAGCCGGCTCCTTTCCTCAGGCCTCTTATCCTAGCACAAGAGTGTGGCAGAGGGAAGCTGCTCAGGGCGAGGCACCAGGAAGCAGAGAGACGCTCCTCTCCAGATACAAACTCTATACCCCAAGGCAGCCCCCATGACCACCTCCTCCAGCCACAGCCTACCCACCTTCAGTTACCACCCCTGTCATCCCTATTCACTGACTGTGTTAAGACTTTCACAACCCAATTGTGTCACCTTTAAATCGTCTTGCATTGTCTCGCATAAGCTTTTGGGAAGCAACTTGTCCAAGGCTTTAAATAACAAGTGAATGTATAGGCAACTCTTATATACCCACACAACGGAATATTACACGGTCGTAAAGAGGAATGAACTCTTGACTCCACGAAATGCAACAATTTCAAAATAGCTATTATCATGTCTCCATTCACTTAAAATTCTAAAAATATGAACTCATCTATGAAGACAAGACCAGTGGTTTCCTAGAAAGAAATTGGGGGGTTTGGGGACTGAGGAATTATGAAGAGCAGGGAACTCAGGGATGCTGTACTTGCGGTGTTGGTGGTGCTGACAGTGAGAGGTATGTACGCACGTGTCAAGGCTGATCAGAGCATACACCCTAAGTATGTGCCATTGGTATACGTCAGCTATTCCTTAAGGTAGCTATGGAAACTCAACCTCACGCAACAGTGCCCAGCGTGGAAGGACACACGTTCAAATGCAGCACACACGCTTATCACCTGTATGGGTAGCAATTTTACAAGATAGATCATGCACTGCCATTGCTATTTCTATCAAAATAAGTGAAGTTTAAGGAAGTCATCCATCGCAGGCCATGATGCTGGTGGGAGCAAGTGGAAGCAGTCTCTGATTTGACCTTTAGAGAAATGCACGGGCACAATGCTGCAGGCCCCCCAGACGGCCCAGGAGGGCACAGTGAGGGCCACACTCAGCCATCACCGGCTTTGCCTGTAGTTTGACCCTTTGTTCCTTCCTCTTGAAACAGAAGCGTTAAGTTCTTTAACTGCATCTTTAGGGACACGGAATACAGTCTACATGTTTGCTAAGTCTGGGAAAGGGATTGATTGCCCCTGGTTAATATTTCCATAATCAAGGATAATTATTGTTCTCTCATAGTATTTTTATTTATTAGCATTCTTTTGTAAACCTGGAAACCATTGGTTGGTTCGACAGACTTCCCGTGAATGTGAGAGCTAACGTCTCTATCGAGGGTCCATCTACAGATGTCCCGGTCACAGAAGATCTGGGCAAACCCTGTAAAACAAAACCACTTTCCTTGAGTGACTGCTCTTTCACTAAATGATGCTGTAATACACTACGCAGCCTGGAGGCTACTATTCCAGCGAGGCCAAGGGAGGCCAGGTGACCCAGGGACGGTGGCGGCGAGGGTATTATAACTGCTTCTCATTGAACAATGAATTAGGAATAGAAATTCACAGGAAAGGAAAGAAGAAAGGGAAGGCAGAGGTTCTGGTGCTTCATAGACCTTCTCTGAACCTCAAGTTTTTAGACGGCATCCTTAAAAGGTGGTGGCTCCCTTGTTGTGACAGATCAAGAGGAGAAGTAGGAACTTCACATCAGGCCCAGGCTGGCCTCCTGCCGGCTGAATGCCAGGAAGTCAATAAAGAGATCTACATTTCAGTGGGCAGCTGTTTCAGAGAGTTCTTCCAAAGGCCAGCAGAGGTCTGGCACAGCCCTTGAAGAGGGTTAAACAGGGGCACGGGAGCTACAGACACTGAATTAGGCCCAGGGAGGAGTCCCTGACGCCACACCTCAAAGTAAGGGATGTAATTAATAAAGAATGAAAATCTTCACCGCAGAATTGCAAAGACTCTGATAATATTCCCAGGGGCTTCCTGCTGCCCTGCCTTGAACAGATATTTAGTAAACTAGGACACTGATCACAGCGTGGGGATAGGTCACAAAGTGGAGTGATAGAGGAAATAAAATATGTGACAGTCCTAGTTCAACTTGTCATTCCTGCTTGAAAAATGGCTGTTGGTGGGGCTGGGGTGCTGGCTCAGTGGTTCCAGCACTTGCTTGGCATGTGCAGGGACCTGAGTTCAAACCCCAGCAACACGTCCACAGCAAAGTCTCAGAGCAATAAAAGCCACATGAAAAAATGGAATAAAATTGATTCTCTCCTTAAAAAAGAAAGAAAGAAAGAAAATAAAATGGTGGTCAATGCTGCACTGAAAACCCAAGGAATGGCACACAGATGCGCCCAGACCATTTCCCCTTCGCCCGCATCCCAACATGCAGGGTTGGTGTGTTGGAGCCATCACACACCAAGTGTCACGCAGCAATACCATGCATTAGGTCCCTTAATGTTTCCTGCTGCAGCAACCAATTCCCGCATCTCAGTGACTTCCAGAGGACCAATAAGATAGAGGCAGATGGAGTTGTGACAGTAGAGGTATATCAGAGGTAGGCTTAGACGCAGAATCTAGAGATGGATACCTAGAAATCCAGGACCTCTGCGATGGGCTATGAGGGATCAGCTCCCATGAGTAGGGAGGCTGGGAATCCCCACTCGGAAAGCTGGAGCCTGGAGCAGCCGCTGGTGTAACTCCAGTCTACGAGTAACGGCCTGGGAACCAAGGGCTCCGGTGTCAGCATCTGGAGATGGTCATCCCAGGTGCAGTGAAGGAGTCCCACACTCACCTTCTGCTGCCTATCTGCTCTACCCAGGCCTCACTGGCAAGGAAGCTGCTCATGACATTGGTAAGGGCAAAATCTTCTCAGACCTTTGACTCAAACGCTAATCCATGCCAAGAACAGCCTCCCCAACAGAGCTTTCCCCCAGCTATCTGGGCATTCGTTAGCTCAGTCAAGTTAAGACAAAAAACAAAAAAACTAACCATCAGAAGTCAACCCTTTCTTAGCTTGATACCCATGTGAATCTCCTGTAACTACACCTAATTTCCGAATAAATACAATAACAATGTCATGTGACCACCTCACATGGTTCAGCTATCTTTAACCAACTGCACTAATCCCTTCCTCAGAAGAAGAGAAGTTTTGAGTGATTTTAACTTTTATACATTGGTACATGAAATTAATAATAAATACTGATATAAAATCAGTGTCTTATGTAGGGAAGATGAAAGGAAAGAAAACGAACATGATATTTATATATAACCTGTGCTGTATTTATCTCGTATCTCATGAAACACAGGAGAAACCTGGAAGCGTCTCTCACGAGTGCACCTTCCAATTGCCGGCAGTTTCAGAGTGCAATTCGAATCTCATGAAATGTCCACCGATTTTTATGATAGAGATCACATTTCACATTATGTATCTCACATTTTTATTTGTAGGAAAATTAAAACGGAAGCACTCGTGACAGTGACACTTCCCACTTCTGCAACGGATCGCGTGGTTACAGTTGCCACCTATTCTACGTTCTCTGTGCCTTCAGCACACATCTCAGCTGGTTGTGACCCCAGCCCTCAGTGTAGACCTCAGCAAGCGGCGAGCGGTCATCTTTCCCTGCCTGACACTGCAGGGCCAGGTGGTGAGAGATGTTCTGAGGGCTCCCCATGCTCCGGACGCATCTTCTCCTTTCCCCCATTGTGGGGTAATCATCCAGTTTCTCCTTGGTCACCCCTATCAACCACCCAGACAAAACTGCAACTTGCTTATTTGTTGACCCAGACGCTTGAGGAGCACAGAGTGTCTGGGTAGCAGTCCTCTTTCTTTAAAGCCAATAAATGTTATTTAATGTTTTTTTTAAATAGAGAGACAGTGAGAGAGAGAGAAACAATTTTATTTAGTTTTTCATGTGTCTTTTATTGCTCTGAGACTTTGTTGTGTACGAGGTGCTGGAGTTTGAACCCATGTACTCGCGCATGCCAGGCAGTCACCATAACTGCTGAGCCACCACTCCAGCCCCTATTTAGTAACTTTAAATTGATCCCTAATAATTGTACATTTTATGGGGTACAGGAGGCAGCCTTTACTTCCTGTTTAATGGAATTGCTGTTCTGTTCCTTGGCAGCAGCCTTCCTCTCCTTGGAACAAAGACCTCTGAGCCAGCAGAGCATGAGGCCATGAGAACGGAAAGCAAAGCTCTTGCTGGCAGGTCACAAGAGTGGGTGACGCCCCTCCCGTGCCCACCCCTTAACTCTTGGGTGCTTGAGTCTTGTCCATGGGCGACAGGGCACCACATGTGGGATGCTGATTCGGAGCCAATGCAGCCTCTGGAGAACCTTGTCCTAGACCCTCCAGGTATTGTCAGCTAGCTGGCCACTCCACACTTCAGCCTGTCAGCGGCTCCGCAAAGGTGGGGGACTTGGTGAGCTTTGCGGCAAAGTGAGTTCCTCCATGCAAAGCAGCACTGTGTGGATTCCATGATGGTGGGGAGCCTTCCGTAGTCCACGGGTGACAGTTTAGGGGAAGGGACATCTCAATCAGAGGAGGTGCCTATTCCAGTGGACACACAATGCAGCTCCTTCTAGGATGGAAGAAGAAGTCCCCTGTAATAAACCTGCCTCCAGGTATCTGTCTGATCACCCAGAGATTGGTGCCATGTTGGGGGCTCAGTGTTGGCATCTGGTGTGCAGTGGCTGTATCCCAGTCCACGTGCACAACCTCCATCCCTGCCACCATGATCATCCTGTTCCTGTGCCCACTGGGCAATGACGGATAGCTGGGGGAAGAGGTGGACTGCTAGCCACCAACGGGGTCACCTGTGCCCTGGATTATTAAAGTACTCCTCTATTGAGATCACCCTTTAGTGAGCATTCACATGGGACACAAATCTCCATGTCGATCTCTCTCCATGGGTAGAGAGATCTACCCATGTACCTCTTCCCCCAATTTTTTCCTCTATTTTCCCATTATTTTTCTTCTAAGGCCCTGATCACCCAGTCAAACCATTGGCTATAAGCTATGAACTGGTATAGAATTGCATGGTTGGCATTTCCCTTTCAAAGAAAAGTGCACAGCTGAAGTCTTACCAACCTGAGGATTCCCGTCAGCACTGTCCTTAAATGCTGTCCCAGAGAGGGGCTGCAGAGCTGAGGCTGTCCCCTTGGTCTATTCTGCGTTACCACTTCTCATCCAGGGCAGCGTCTTCTGTTCCTCTGTCTGCTGATCCTAGGGAGCTCTTTGTGAGTAAGGGGGATCAGTGTCATAGCCCATGGGCATTTGGGCCACTTCTTTGTGGAACTTACTTGTGCCTTCAGGGCATCCTCAGGTGGGACCACGTGCGTGCTACCTGGTGATGGAGAGTTGGTGTGACTGCTCAGCTTCATGGCTTGGTGAGTCAGGAAACACCCAGCTCCCACAGGGCAGCTCAGGTTGTGTGGCCACTGGTGGCCCCTGGTGAAGGATTCGGTCTCTGCTAAGGCCTGGTAGCTCTTGAAAGGGAGTAGTCAACCTCAGAAGACAGCGTTGCTGTGCTCCCATACGCGGAGTCCTCTGCTGAGTTCACTGTGGGGACCTGCTCGGGTCTCTACAGAGCTCTGCCATCTGCCACTGACGCTCAGACACTGTTGGATATGCTGAATCATAGAGCACTGCTGTAAAAGCAGCCTGTATGGTCGCCTGGGCCGGCTGTGGGGCCTTCTGTTCTGGCCCCACTCTGAGCTGGTACCCTTTCAGGTCCCCTGGTGACTGGCCAGGAGTAGCACAGCAATTCCATGCTGCCTCTCAAATCCAAAGGGCCCCTTTGAGGCAGGGCATATTTTGGGTTGTGGGAGGGTCCAGATGCAATGCTTGTCCTTCGTTCTATGAAGGGACATCTCAACATGCTGCACACCTCCTGAGTCCTAGAAAGTCGAGGCAGAAGGTCTCTGCTTTACATGGATTTATTTCCCCCCTGTGACACACGGTGATAAGTCTAGAGTAGTTGCTGCATCTCACTCACTGGGTCCAATCAGCATCACGTCATCTATGCAATGGACCAGTGTGATATATTCTGGAAGGAAAGGCAATGCAGACCCTGGTGAAGTGAATTATGATTCGGGGCCAGACAGCTGACATGCCCTGAGGTCCCACAGTCAAGCTCTGCTGCAGGCCTTGATGGCTGAAGACAAACTACTTCTCCAGGGCCTGATGCACAAACAGAGGGAAGGAGGTCTGCTCCGGATCGCCATCTATGCACGAGGTATCAAGGCAGGCATTGACTCTACACTCACCCCCACACTTGATCCATTCCGTCACTCAGGGTGCAGTGCCGTCACTCCTGACGGGTTGCTCTTTGGACGGTCATTTTTCACATAGCGGGTCTAACCCTTCCTTTCAGATCATCTACTACCTCTTAGAGCCTCTTTAGAGCTTTCTGCTATCTCAGCTCACTGGCCAAGACAGATGTGTGAACAAGCACAGAGTCTTGCAGCCCTTAGGGGCCAGGACCGAAGATGGCATATGTCACTTCTGCTGACATTCATTGATTAGTGCTAGTCACATGGCCCACCTAGACATGAAGGGGTGTGTCAGGTATATGTTGTGTGTAGTAAATTTTCCCAAAGTTTGGCTCAGTGTCTTTTGCCAATGGTCCTGTGGGTTGGCACTTTGTGATGAGCTTGGCTGGGCTGACTGGTGACCCTATAGCTAGATCCTGCTTCTGGCTGATTGACTGCTGGCATGAATGACAGGGGTGACTTGGCTCTGACCACCCAGCAGGTGAGCATGGGCTGGTTCACACAGCATCTCAGAGGCCCAAGAAAGCTCCAGTGCACTAATGGGTCCTGGTCTCTCTTGCCACGTTTCCCATGGCTAATTGGCCAAAGTAACCGCGATGGGTTGAGACCCTTAGAGACCTTTGCGCAGGGCGCATCTATCCACATGTGCGCTTTGGACCTTTAGGGGCTCAAGAGTGGACTACAGTGGGCAGGATGATGGCCCTCAAGATGCCCAGGTCTCAGCCCTCAAACTGTGAAAATGTTATTGATAAGGAGGAATCGTGTTTGCTGATCAGGTGGCCCTAATCTAGATGACTGGGGACTATCTAGGTGGACCCATCGTAACCACATAGGTCTTTACATGGGGAAAAGGGTGACATTGAGGGCATTTTCAATGAGCCAAGGAATCCGAGAAGTCATGAGCTGGAAAAGCAAAGGAAAGGATAATTCTCTGGAACCTCCAGGAAGCAAATGCAGCCACGCCAACAACTTGACCTCTGGAAATATGAGACAATGCATTTATCTTACTTTAAGCTACCACCTTCATGGCCCTTTGCTGGAGTAGCAATAGGAACAGACACAGAAATCTTCGGCAAAGGCCAGAGTCCCTGTGGAGACACTTCAGAGGACTTGTGAAGGGAGACAGGAGCAAGGTGGCCATTCCAGCCATCCGGCAGCAGGAAAGCACCGTGTTCTTTGGCATCTGGGAGGAAAGGACACAGGGTGCTCCATCTCCATCTCCAGCTGTCTGTCTGTTAACAGGCACCCACGGGACTCTGCCATGCACTCTGGCATGGGCCACCACCTGCACCACAAGCAATGATACTCCCTAGTTACATTTTGACCCATCTGCTTTTCTTCCATTTTCCCAATTCTTTCCCTACTTCCCACCCACCTCTGCAGCTCACCCTCTCTGACTCCCCTCACCATCTCCAGATTCTTGGTGAAATCTTATCCATGCTTCAAATTTGACTAAAATATCTCTTGCTCCACTAAAGTCTCTTCTGTTCCTTCCAGAATCACAGTCTGTCCTTCGGCTTCCATTTCCTTATCAAAATTCCAGACCCAGGCCTATCAGCGAACACTCAGAAGCGCTTGTTAAGCAAAGAATGCTCCTATCTAGCCTTGAGAAGCTTGCACTGGAAGAAATAAACATAAACCCAAGAGGGACAGCTGTCTTCCCAGGGACCACCACCCTAGAACAACCCATCACTCCCTCCCCACTCTGCTCACCCATGCTCCGGGCAGCTGCACAGCATTCTGCACACCAAGTTTCACATTTTTTAGAGCAGCTCTATGGAAATAGAGTTTATCTGCCTAGCTGAAGGGTTCTTACGGTGGCTCTCAGCATCCATCACCAATGCATTTTAGAACATTTTCGGGATTCTGCAAAGAACGCAATGCCATTTAGCCCTCATCCCCAGCCCATCCCTGGTCCTGGAAGAGCACACAAATCTCACCTTTGGTTTTCCAGCCTAAACCCTTTCAACGGCTTCCCCTCCTCCCCTTCCACTTACGTTAGAACTGTGAACCCCACTGCTCTGAGGTCCTAGATGACCTGCCCAGCCTCACCTGGTGCTGGTTCCCCTTGCCATTCCCAGGGGCAATGGCTACGTTTAGCTGCTGACTCACCCGGCTCTGATCATGCACGGGGCCCTTGCAATCTCACGGCTGCTTCACCTCTGGGTTTTGGCTTGTGTTATGGGTCCGAGCTGGAGTCCCCTGAAAGCTCGTGTGGAAGAGATGGGATCATGGGAGTCAGCCCTCTCGGTGAACTCAGTTTGAGCAGGCTTGCTGGGAGATGCTGGAAAGTAGAGGCAGGTGGGACGTGGCTGCAGGAATTGGTCCCTGGGGACGGGCCCTGATGTGTGCATCTTCTCCCAGCACCTTCCTTCCTCTCTCTCTGCCTTCTGGCTGCTGTGAACTGAGCAGCTTTCCTGTCCCACGTACTTCTGCCTTGATGTCCTCAGGCCCGGAGGGATGGAGCCAACCGGCCGTGGGCTGATTCCTCTGAAACCTTGAGACAGAACAGATCCTTCCTCCTCTAAGTTGTTCTTGTCAGGTATTTTGATCTGTGATAAAAGGCTACCACAGCTGGAGTGACGATGTCCTTAGAGGTGCCTTCAAGGACACACTTCATGGCCCACTTAGATTCCCCGATTTCTCATAGCGTCTTACGTTGAAGCCACAGCACTTACCGTCATTGATAACTACATGCTCATCCATGTGACTACCCAGCTGCAGATCTGCCTCTCTGAGGCCACAGTGCTTGCAGACTCGGGCTTATGGCTTCTTTCCACCCACCGTGAATGAATGCCCGGTTTTCAGCTCAGCCCCTGGAAGATGGCGGGAGCTCAGGAGAGAGGGGATCTGCAGCTGCGTGATCAATCGGATAGTGAAGACCCAAGTGCGTTCTGAAGAATCTCAACATGCCCATGGCCTTTAACCAATCATAGCCCTTCTACTGCTCCATCGGAAGGAATCACCTAGGTGGGAGTGACATTCGATGCCCTGGGGTGCCCGGCCGTGCTCCAAAGACTCCAGTTCTGGCCCTGGGAGGAACATTGCCATTATCAAGGCGAGGAGGTGCGGGAGGATGCGATGCCCTGAAGCAGCAATATCAGGATCGTCTGAGAGCAAGCCGTGATGGCCAGGTGTTGAGGCATCTGCGGGAAGCAGAGTCCCGCTGGGGGCCGAGCACCCGACACATGTGCACAGCGCTCACCCGTGGGGCAGGTTCTGCTGCCCTTGCTTTCTACATGTTTCCTTGATGATCGGCCATCATGCGGTAGACTCAAGGTGGATTCAAGGTGTCCCCCAAAGTTCAGGTGCTTGAAGCGTGGACAGGAAGGGCCTTTGAGGAGCGATCAGGTTGGAGGGTTCCACCTCCGTGAAAAGGTTACCAGGGGAGGGGGCCATGTCACCAAGGGAGGGGGCTGGTCACTGAGGGAGGGATCTGATCACCATTGGAGTGGGCTGGTCACCACAGGAGGGGGCTGTAACCACAGGAGGTGGCCTGTAACCACCAAGGGAGGGAGCTAATCACCGTGGGAGTGGGCTGGTCACCATGGGAGGAGGACTTGTCACCATTGGAGTGAGATGGTCACCATGGGAAGGGGCTCATCACCCAAGAGTGTGTTAGCTACCGTGGGAGTGAGGTAGTCGCCAAGGAAGTGGGTTACTGACCATGGGAGTTGGGAGTGGCCAGTCACCTTTGCAGGGTTTGGTCACCATGGCAATGGCTTCAGGTAAAGGATGAATTCACCCAGCCCCAGTCCTTTCCTGCCCTTCTGCTTCCCACCATGAGATGCACAGCGGGACGACCCTCACGGGATGCACCCCCGGTGGGACTTCCAGCCTCCAGGGCTGTGAACCACATGAATTCCCGTGTTTCGGTCACCAGTCTCTGCTATACGGCGCAAGAGGGAGCAGCAGTTCTGACCACGAACAGAAGCATCGATGAAGCAAAGGTGGGAGGTAAAGTGCTGGTTACGGGAGGAAGGTGGCCAGGCAGCCACGGTGCTGGGGTGGGCGCGAAGGAGGAAGGGCCTGCCTGTCACCACCCTGTAAGGTGACAGCACCAGGGATGGCACCTGCCGCCCTGTGGAGGTGTCTCCACAGCCCTGGTGGCAGATGCCATCTGCGTCATTCTCTCCCTCGCTCCTGCTACCTCAGGTCCTGCTTTTGTGCTGTGTCACCCTGATGTGAAGCCACCAGGCTGAGCAAGACTGTCACCTGCACCTTCATGCTAGAAGGAGGACAAGGGCCTCAGTGGGGCAGCTGCAGCCAGAGCCAGAGGGTGAGAGCGGCAAGCAGAAGCCTGGCGGGGTTCAGCACCTTGCCCCAGACACCCTCCGCCCCACAGGGTGCAGCCTCTCCACAGCACCCACTTCTTTGGGCTAAACCTAATCCCGCTTGGGACAAGTCCAGGTGAGAAGCTCGTTCCCATGATTCCTTCTGCCTGATTCCGTGCATATGCACGTGGTCCTTACTGCACTTAGACTTCAAGATTCTAGAAGGCAGGAGAGACTTTCCCAGAAGCACAAGGCCCATAAGCTCAGATCCAGATGCGACATCCACATTTCCAGCAAAGTGCTGCGTGATTGCCAGTTAATCAAACAGCAGAGAGACAAAGGCGTAGCCAAGAAAGCCCGGGAGGGAAGCCGACGGCTTCAAATCCAGGATTTTCTCTACCAGATGGTTATGCACACTGACTGGGGGATTATGAATTCTTCCACCCTTCTGAGGGGCTGTGGGGAGAAGGTCACCACCAGGACATTGCACAGCCCACACTGAGGGAGCCCCAGAGTGTCTGGGGGGCCCTGGAGCTGGAGGCAACCTTGGTTCCACCAGGTCCTCCCACGGACTTGGCCCCCACCCAGAGTGGAATTCGTTCTCTGTAATCTTTGTGGCATCTCTTGGTCTACACAGAAATGAAGGCTTATGTCTGTTTGGCAAATGAAGGGCCCTGGTCAGACTTGAAAAGATGAAGAATACAAACAAGAACAGATGCTGGAGGGGTTGTGGGGAGATAGGCACATTAGCACAATGTTGGTGGAGATGCACACTGGTACAGCCCCTCAGGGAAGCACCGTGGAGAACCCTCAAAAAATTAAGGTTGGATCCATCATAAGAAGCAGATGTCTCTCCTCTGGGTGTTTTCCCAGAGGAGTTAGAATCAGCACGCTACAGCGACACAGCGAAATTGATGTTCATAGCAGCTCAATTCACAATAGCTAAATTATGGAACCAAGCCAGATGCCCCTCACTGGACAAATGGATCCAAAAGCTGGTACATATATACCATGGAGTTCTACTCAGCAATGAGAAGCAATGATATTGCAGCCTTTGAAAGTAAATGGATGGCTATGGAAGAAGTTAGCCAAACCCAGAAGTCAAGGGTCGAATGTCTTCACTCATTTGTGGAGGCTGGAGCTAAATCCAGGCTTGGGTGGAAGATGGTCAGTCTCACGTAGTAGACCCAGCAAAGTCGCAGCAACACGTAACGTAGGGCAACCATACGTATCTATGGGGAAGGTGGTGGAGGGGAGAGGGAGGGAGAATAGGGAAGGATCAGGGGGTAGATCTGATTTAAGAATATATGCGTATCATATTGTTACTTTATGTGCATTTTTGATTGTACGATAACTAAATTTCTTACTAATAAAGAAACGCCCTGATCAGCGAATGTGCTGAGACACAGGGTGGAGCAGGCTTACCACAGAAGACAGGGGCCTCACCCCCGGGGCGGCTCTTCCCCAGTGCACAGAGCTGGTGGCCTGGTCTGACCCACGGGCTACTGTGGACCCTGGTTGGGTGTGGAGAGGCTCCTTCCTGCACCCACAGTAGCTTTCCTTCTCCGTCTTTGAGGGTCAAGGTGAGTCCTACCTTCAAGGTGGTTTGCTCCTGAGGGCTTGCTCAGCTTTGGAAGGTGAATGCTCCTAACGTAGACCACGCATGTAATTTCATAGCTTGGACCTCCATACTGCCTCTTGCCCAGTGTCTCCAACTCCTGATCATTAGCAGTGTGTGTGTGTGAGAGGTGTGTATGTGTGTGTGTGTGTGTGTGTGTGATGTGCTGACCAATTTCCTGCTTCTGACTCCATTACTAGGAACTTAGAGAGCTGCTTCCCCCTTATCAAATCAGTTATTTCCCCCCAGACATTCATCTTCAAAGTGTCATTGTTACTTCTTGATATGGACTGTTTTCCTTTCCTCTTTTAGTTGTCCCTGTGGGTTGATAAACTTAAAATGCTTTTTATTGACTTTTCTTAAGCTGGGTTTTGGAAGACGTGGTGATGGACGTGTGGTCTTAATCCATCCGGCTTGACTTTTCAACCTCGACTCCAATTCCTGCCGTGGAAAAAAGGCCTGACCACTGTACAAGCCGTTAGGGTGTGGACATGAGGTGTCCCCAAGAAAGCTGATGCACTCGGGGGTGAATTGATTAGGTTAGGAGCGCTATGACCCTAACCCGTATGACGTGTTGACAATTGGAAAGGATTCCTGGGTGGCACCTGCAGGCGGGTAGGGCAGGGCTGGAGGAAGTGGGCCACTGGGGGCGTGCCGTGGGTTCCGTACTTGGTCCCTGCTTCCCTCTCTCTCTCCCTCTTCCAGGCTGCTTTCCTCTACCCACTCTTCCTGCCTCACTGAGGCCCAGACTCAGGCCCAGAGCGATGCAGCCGGCTGATCACAGCCTGAACCTCTGAAACCTTCCGGCTCTAAGCTGTTCTTGGCAGGTATCTTTGGTCACAGTACCAAAAAGCTGCCTGACCCCAGGGCTGTCTAGACTGTCGACTCCCAATCCAGAGGCACCAGGCACGCACTCTCCCTGTTATGCAAGTGAGAGTCCTAGGCTAGGGCAGTCAGATCTCAGTGCCCTCGAGGGCCAGCGCTAGGGTCATCAGGCGCCCTCTTCCCCACGTTTCCTCTGCTGGGCTGAACCCGCGTCTCGATCAGTGGAGAAGCCTCGGGAGGGCTGGGCTCAGCTCCTCAACCCCTTTGGCTTTAGCCCTCAGCTGTGGTGTGGGAATGGAGGGTGAGAGCAGCCACCGGCTGTGCTGCCACACGTCCTGTGTTGCTGCCGGGCTTCGTCCCCTTCTACGGCCACCTGCTCCACCTTGACCGCAGTCCACAGGCACCCGGGGCTCCCAGCAAGAGGGGTCCATGATAACGGTGCTTCCGCTAGTCAGGGGCTGCTTTGGTCCTTAGGGGCTGCTATAGAAAAATACCCCAACTGGGTGGTTTATAAATAACAGAAAAATATTCTGTGCAGTCTGGAGGCTGGAAGTTCAGGATGAGAGCCCCAGCTGGTTGGGTTCTGTGACCTCCCGTGGGGGAAGGAGCAGGGCAGCTTCTTGGGGCCTCTTTCCCAAGGGTGGTAGCTCCTCTCCGGAGGGCACCTACTTCACCTCCCAAAGACCCCACCACCTCTGTGACCAGGACCCCCAACACCTCGGTGACCAGGACCCAACACCTGCAATTGGGGGAGAGAAAAAAATATTCGAGGCATAGCAGGGATGAAATGAGAAGCCAGGTGACGGTCACGGTGTGCCAGCAGGTGACGCGCCGTCTGATGCTCTCTTCACGATGATTGCTCTTCATTCTCGGAGGAGGTCCTTTTCCATCTTTTGATTTGGTGCTGCGATGCCAATTCTTTTTAAAATAAACGAAATCAAAGGGTCTGAAACAAGAGCGCGCAGCTCCAGCTCGCTGCCCGCGGGGAGTCGCTGAGGTCGGGGCTGAGCACGGCTGCAGGATGCGCTCCAGCAGAGCAAGGAAGACACCCAGGCCGTGACGGGGCCAGGAGCTGTGGCCCTTGGAGAGGGACGAGCCCCTTGTACCAGCAAAGCCCCCCGGCACTGACAATGGCTCCCCCAGGCCCTAGGCCGAAGAAACAGCGGCCAAGTAGAGAACAGGCTCCGCCCCCAGCATGGTAGAGCTCTCTGCTGTCCGATAATGATGCCAAGGTCAGACCAGGGGCCAGGGCCAGTGTGGGTACCACTTTCCTGTGTGTTCCCCAGCCCGCTCCTGGGCTGCTGTCGCTCAGGGGTCTTCTTGGCGCTGGGGCCGAGCATTGGACACAGAGGGAAGCTGGCGGAGGACCCCCTCCATGGCCTGGTGCAGGTGCCTGAGGGCTCCCAAAGCCCAGGCTTCCCTGTCTCCCAGACCCAATCCGTCGGCAGTGAACTTGAAATTGCCTACGTATGAAGGTGGACATGGGCCTTTTCCAGCCATCCCACGTCTAAAGCAGATTCCTTTCTGCAGGCCGAGGTAAGGTGAAAGGGGAGATGGGCTGGAACCACCCTAAGTGACCCCCTGGTGGCACAAGAAGGCTTTGGTGGTGGACATGTTCCCCCAAGTGACGACCTCGGATCCAGGGCCTTACCCCTTTAAATGTTCACCTAGGAATGCTCCTGGCCACAGGGGGAGGCTGACATGTCACAAGCGAACTGGGATCTGGGGCAATGTCCAGGGCCCCTATGTGGTCAACCCTCCCCTGCAAACTGCAGCACCCAGACCCTAGCCTGCCCCTCACCTTCCCCTGCATAGCCCCCACCTGCCACTGCCCTCCAGTCCTCTTGCCTCCCTGGGGGTCTCTGAGCCCTCAGTGGCTCTCGGTGTGGCCGTAACTATGGCTGTAACAGGCATCGAGTGCTTGTTTAGCATTTGACCTCTAAGTCTTGTACTATCAACCGGTCGATTTAATTTAAGAAATTATCGAGTGTTTGCTCAATAAAAGTCAAGTCCTGCCAATTTTTTTTCCTCCAAAACATGTTTTAAACCTGTAGCCTGCTTTCTGTCTTCTTTCACTGCCATGGTCCAGCACCCCTCCTCTTGGCTGTCACCTGGACAGTGGCCAGGACCTCCTAGCTCATAGGGACATGCCACCTGTCCTCTGTCTTCTTCAAACCAGCCTCCAGGTGAAGAAACATCCACAGTGACAGTTCTTGGCCAGGCACCCGTTGTCCAAAACCCTCCATCATTGTTCATCACCAATGCAACATACTTGTTGTCACTGTTTGGGCTCCGAATTGCCCCACGCCAGGAGCCACCCAGGTCTCCAGCCCCTTGCCGCCCACCTAACAATTTAAATCTACACAAAGCACCACCCTGCCACACATGCTGCAAGCTGTCTTACGAGAGCAACTACCATGCTCTCCTCCCTTCCAGCCTGCGTGGCCTCACCTTGCTCCAACATGTAGCTCCTGAGTCACCAGATGTCACCCAGAACACACTTATTCTGGCACCGAGCGCTGGGTATTATAATCATCTGTTTAATGTGGCCCTGCTAGGCTCTGAACTGCGAACGGCAGCCCTCTGTGCTAATTAACTTGGATTGCTATCTTTGGAGAGTAGCTAAACACACATTGCATGCGTTATATGTATAAAGAAAGCCTCTTCTAACATTTATCCTGTTGAACTCACCTTGGAAATATTTCTATAATCTCCACGGAAATGTGAACCTCATGCTTGTATGGCATGGACTGTTTTAAACACCGAACGCTGCCCTCCAGAGCGATCTCTGACAAATGCAAATCAGACTGGGCCTCCACCTCCTCCTCCATGCCCTGGCAGCTCTCCCCAGGTCACCCGTCTCCTTCTTACCTGCAGGTCCTCTCTGCACGCCCAGCTCTTCTTTGTTCCAGCTGCCTGTGCTGACCTCTGCCCTCACCTCTTCACTGGTGGGTCCTCTTGGTCAGGTGGGTGCTGCTCATCTGTCACATCCCCACCTGGAATTAGCTTTCTGGGAATTGCTCCATGCCAGCACCTTACATTTTCATCCCTGCCTTAATCCCAGCCTGGAGTCACCATGTCCCCTCACACGTTGGCTGACACTGGAGTCTCAGTTCCACAAAAGCAGGGACTCGTCTGTCTCATTCCGGATCCCTGGGTCAGAACACCTCCTGGCCTGTAGCATCCATGAAATGTCTGAGTATCTCATTCATTCCTCCTCACCATCCCAGGAGCTACCAATGAGTATCATCCCCATTTTATGGATGAGGCAAGAAAGGTTCAAAGAGGCTTGCTGAATAGCTCCCAGGGCTACTGAGCTGAGGAGCCAGACCCATCTGATCTACCGCCCACGCCATGCCATGCGAGTCTATGCGCTCCACAGGTGGCCTGGGGTACAGGTGCAC
>PVKS010034982.1:0-20474 GCA_004027875.1 Aplodontia rufa
TCACCTCCTGCCCATCCTCCTCACTCTGTTTGCTCTTCTTCCTGTGTCAAAACAAGGCTTTTAAAAATAGCTCAAAAAGTTTCTTCTCCAAGTGGGGCACAGTGGCACATACCTGTAATCCCAGCAGCTTGGGAGGCTGAGGCACAAGGATCATGAGTTTAAAGCCAGCCTCAGCTACTTAGCAAGGCCCCTGAGAAACCTAGCAAGATCCTGCCTCAAAATTAAAAAAAAAAAAAAAAAAAGCCTGGAGATGTGGCTCAGTGGTTAAGCAACACTGGGTTCAATCCCTGGTACAACAACAACAACAACAACAAAAAAGTTTTCTCTTCCAGGTGGTCTTCCCAATGGAGCTCATTGCACTCTTCAGTCTCTCCAGCCACCAGTCAGTCCTATGCCTGTTGATATATAGGCTTTATGGTCTCTGTCATATGTACTTGTATGCACACCAAAACTTAAATGTTCACAGCACATTATTCATAATAACCAGAAAGTGGTTAATGTTCATCAACTGGTGAATGAATAAATAAAATGTGTCATCTATACAATGAGAAAAAAAAAAGAAAGAAATGTGTATTCCAGTTACAAAAAGGCTGAGAAGGAAGGATCAGGAGAGTGTTGGTCCTGGAATCAAGGAAAGACAGCTATCCAATGGTACTGTTAGGTGAGATGAAAACTGAGATGGACCATGAGATCTGACACCATGGAGCATGCTGACCTTGACAAATACTGTCCAAAGGAGTGGTGGGATAGAAACTGCTTTAGTCAGCTTTCATGCCACTATGACCAAACAAGAGCAATTTTAGGGGAGGAAGTTTATGCTGGGGCTCATAGTTTCAGAGATACCAGTCCATAGATGGCTGATTCCATTGCTCTGAGCCCTCAGTGAGGCAGAGCATCATCTCTGCAGTGTGTGGAGGAGGAAAGCAGCCCAGGACATGACAATCAGGAAGCAGAGAGAGACTAAACTTGACTCACCAAGGACAAAATATATACCCAAAAGGCACACCCCCAAGGGCCCACCTCCTCCAGGCACACCCTACCTGCCTACAGCTATCACTGAGTTAATCCATTCAAGTGGATTAATACACTGATGAGGTTAAAGCTCTCATAACCCAATCGTTTCACCTCAAAACTTCCTTCCATCTTCTCAGACATGAGCTTTTGGGGGTAATCTCATATGTAAACCAAAAGAGTATGGGGAAGAGGATGTGGAGGCAGCTTGTGGAGACTTTTGAGGATCTAGGCTACAAAGAGCATCAGAGAACTGAGACAGTGGCTAGCCAGGAAGAAAAGGGGAACCTTAGTCTTACAACCACAAGAAACTGAATTCTGCTAAAAACCACATGTGCGTGGAAAATGACCCTGGGATCTAGAACGGAACTCAGTCCAGCTGACACCTTAATCACACCCCGTGTGACCTGGAACAGAAGATCCTGTGAAGCTGCTCAGATTCCTGACCCTTGGGAGATATGAGATAATGAGGACCAAGTACAGTGATAAGAAGGGAAAAAAAACAAGAGATATGAAGGAATTATTGGTAACTTACATAATTTGAAGTTATAAAAAACACTGTTCTTTTAGTATTGTTTACTGATTTAGGAAATCCTTGGGATTTGTTCAAAAATAATAGCAGATATATAAATAGATGAAAATATAGGAATAAATGTTAGTAATTAAGTCAAGGTGATGGATATACCGAGAATCACTATACTGTTTTATGTATGAATGAAATTTTTTCTTAATAAAAGGTAAGACTGTGTGTGCGTGTGTGCGTGCGTGTGTGCGTGCGTGTCTGGAGAGAAAGTCCAGTCTTAAAGCTCTTTCTCCTCATCATCGTTTGTATGTTGTTATTTCCTGAATGCCCCTTTGGCCTGCTGTCTTTCTGAAGGATGTGCCTGTTAAAGCATAGTTTTAGAATCTTCTCCTCTTAAAAGTCAGGTTAAACCTTTAACCTGCTGCCCTGCGCGCCATGGAATCAGCATGAGCTGACCCGAAAGAGCGGCCACCTCCCCTCAGGGGATCTGGTTGAGCCCCTGGGGGCTGACGTGTGGGGGTACAATGACTCATCCAGGCAGGGCTGCCTTTCAAGGGGCCTGGTGTGCCCTTCTGGTGCCAGCCCCAGCTGTCTTTCTCTCCACTCTGAGCCTCCTCCTCCACCTTGGCCCGGCCTTAATTCTTTCTCAGAAACTCCATTCCCTCAGCAGAAGCCACGTATTCCGCTCAGGCCCCATCTGACAGCTGTGGCCCCTGGCCCAGCCCCACAGACCACCAGTGTTCCCTTTCACAGGCTCTGGTGTGTTCCTGCCAGAAAAGTCCACTTCCTTTACGATCCTCTTTTTCATGGTGTCACTTTTTTTGGCCCTGTGTGTCATGCCAATTCCTTGCACACTTGATGAAAGGATTCGGGGCAGAGAACTTGAATCAATGGGTCTTTTTATTTTTGAACATCAGTAAACAGCACAAATTAGTTCAATGAGTTCAGCTCCCTCAGTTATTTTCATGCTTACTGCAGTCTTTGCCCACCATTAAACCCCCTGAAAATGCCTCTTGTTACTGCTAGCTAATGAAGAATGTCGTTCTTTTTTCATAGTTTGAACACACTCCAAAATGTTGGCCTGAAAGATCAATTTAACATTGGAGAGGCTCAAATGCAAAAATCTTTAACCTTCCCTTTTAAACAGTTCATTGACATTATTCTAATCATTTCTTTCCTTCTCCTTTTATTCTGCTCACTGGTAGTATTTTGATCTGTTTGCTCGTGCAAAATTCAATCTTTTATTTTCAAGACTCAGAAAGACATGCCAAAATCCTTTCCACTGATTAAGGAACAAATAATGTAATTAGGGATTAAAAGGTTCAGTTAACCTATTAACTCCTCTTCATCAAAATGCCTCCCTTAAACCCTTTTTTTCCAATCTCAATGTTCAGGTCCAGGGGGGACAGTTTGCAGAATATTGCCAGCTAAGAACATGGCCCTCCTCACTTTTTACTAAAATTAGTCAGTAACCTATTTCCTGAGAAGTAAAACCATAGGAAAAATATCCCTGAAACAAGGATTTAAGGGCCTAGGGTATAGTGTAACCCTCAGCACAATAAGAGGCTTCAATGGAAAATTCTAGAATCAGACAGCAGGGGTTCAAACCCAAGTTGTAGTATAAACTAACTATGTTATATTGAGAGATTGCTTCACTCTCCGCACCCTGGTCTCCTCATCTGTAAAACCAATTAAGAGATCCTACCTCAGAGGGGTGTTGTGAGCATGTGAAATGGTTAGATTAGTCCAGCATGGGAAAGGCCACCCTGTCACTGCCATCTTTGTTGTCCCAGGGAGATGATAGATAGCTCTCTGTGAGCCAGCCTTCACATAACCCTGCCCCAGTGATTTTTCCCCAACTGCTGTTCCAAGCCTTTCTTAGGCTCCTGCTCCCTAATACCAGCCTGCATCTGGCAAACCTCTGGCATTTGCATGTGTCACATGGTCCACCACTCCCCTGAGAGGACATTGGTGTGTCATGCTAAACTACCAAGCCTTCCCTGGGAAGCAGCAAGGAGCAGAAAACCCCCTCCCCCTCCCAGCAGGCCACAATATAAACAGAGCCATTTTCCGAGGTGCTCTGTAACTTTTCCTGTGGTTGTTTTTGGTTATTAAGCTAGGTGAAGAAAGTCAAGTCAATTTTATCCCTCAGTTAAGGTACATTTTTGCCATTAATCCACATAGGACCTTTTCCTTGCCTTATATTTTCTTTATTCTCTTATTCACTTTCCTTATTCCCATATCCCCCCACGGCACTATTCTTTTTCCAAGTATTCGTGTAAAGGGGCTATTGCTGAGGCAAATGTTTGTCTCTCAGTTACTAAAGGATGTGAAGCATCGTTCCTGGTTGTAAGATGCGGGCTGCTGAGGATATCTTGTCTCCTCTAACTGCTGCCTAGTGCCCTATGCTGCATATTCTTATGTTTGACTATTTCCTTCCCCAGGGGATGGATACCCTAGTTTCTTCCAACTGCCCTCTACAAAGAGAGAGAGAGAGAGAGTGAGTAGGTGACGGGGGGGGGGGGGGGGGTTTCTCAGATGATGGTATTGAGAAATCTTGCTACTATATGGATAAAAATAAAACTAGGTTCCTACCTAACACTGCATACAGAGTGAATTCTAGATGGAGTAAATACCAAAATATGAGAGTTAAAACAATGAGATTAATAGAAGAAAATATAGTTGAATAGTTCAGTGAACTTGTGAAAGATGTTCTTGAACAAAACTTCCTAAGCATAAATTTTTTTCACTATTTTTTCCATCTTGACCGGTTCCCCAATCCTCTTTCACCTGTTTGACCTTCTCAGCTTCAGAGAGATTATCTTCTAAGGACACAAATTGAAGAAAAACAAAACTTTAAAGCCTGTCTTTTCCCTGCTTTGTTTTCTCGTCTTGTGTGTTAGAAAAGGAGTTTATTTTGTTTTGTTTTGTTTCCCTCCAGGCTCTTCCTTTGCTCAGGACAGGGTTGGCCAACTATGGCTATGAGCCAAATCTAGCCTGCCACGTATTTTCACATAGACCAGTAAGAAAGGCTTTTATCTCTTTAATTAGTTGAGAAAAAAACCCGTAAATATTTTGTGACACATGAACATTATATGAAAAATATTTTGTGACACAGGAACATTATATGAAAAATAACTTTCAGTGTCCATAAATAAAGTTTTATTGGAACATGGCCACAATCATTCATTTACATATTATCAGTGGCTGCTTTCTCATTACAACTGCAGAGAAGAGTAGCTATCACAGACACCATATGGCCCACAAAACCAAAATTATTGAATATCTGGCTTTTTACAAAAACAAAAATCACCAAACCTAAACTAGATTGTGTGCCCGTGACAGTGGGGACCATGTCCAATATAGCTTTCATTTCCCTGATTATTTAGCTCAGGATCCTGCGGGTCATCAGGGCTATTTATATTGTTTGAACTACTTTTGGCTTCAAGTAATAGAATACCCGTTTGGAGGGTTTTGAATTCTCACATAACAAAAACACTAGAGAGAGGACTGGCCTTGATTCCAGCTCCATAAAGTCCCCTCAGGCCCTGGATTGGTATCTCTTTTCTGTGCCTTTTTAGTTTCAAGCCGCTGCTGCACCTGCTTGGATCATTTCCTCGTGTGGACATGTTCCAAGATGGGAAACTGTCAGACATGCAGAGCAAGACCTAGTGTACAGTCATGTGGCACATGTGATGTTTTAGTCCAAGGCAGACTGCACATGTGATGGTCATCCCATAAGATTATGATGGAGCTGGGCGCAGTATGCAGTTCAGTCTTAGATCCCCCATGCACACGGCCTTATCACTGAGGGATGTCACAGCTGTTGTGACATTACTCAGGTGTTTGTATTGATACTGGTATAAACAAATCTAAGGCATTGCCTGCTGGATAAAAGTGGAGCACATAGGGGTTGGGGATTTAGCTCAGTGGCAGAGTGCTTGCCTCGCATGTGCAAGGCCCCGAATTCGATCCTCAGCCCTAAAAAAAAAGTAGACACATAGAACTGTGTTCAGAGCATAACACTTGATAATGATAATACATGCCTGTTTTACCAATTTTTGTATTTACTGTACTATGCTTTTTATTGCTGTTTTAGAATTTACTCCTACTTACAAAAAGAGCTTTACTTCAGAACAGTACACCGCATTACCTCTGCAGCAGTCTAACATCTGGTGTTTACCTCATCTCTTGATGGCATTAAAGGGCCACTTGAGGTGATCAACCTCTGTTACCTAGGTTGTGCAAGTGCACTCTAGCATGTTCCCACAAGGATGAAACTGTCTAATGGCACATGTCTCAGAAGGTATCCTGTCATTGAGCAATGCATGACTGTACATCTCTCCTTCTAGGGGAGCCACCCCCAGAGTGGACTTCCCCTCGTGGCATTATAGAAGTGTGTCGCAAGCTCCTTTAGACCAGGGGCTGGACCCCTTCACATTGAGAACTAGAGATCTCCACCAAAACCCCAACAGCATCAGGGAATGAGAAAGAAGACAACGGCTCTGTGGCAGGTGATAAAAAGTATCCACCCCAAGACTGACTAATAGAGAGGCTGGTTTTTGACCTTGGAAAGGCAACCCAGAAGTTTGAACTATTGTGTGTGTGTGTGTGTGTGTGTGTGTGTGTGTTAAAACAAGCAATATCTTTTAAAAAAAGGGGGATAGTGAGAGAAAAAGAGAGAAAGAGAGAAGCAATTTTTATTTAGTGTTTCAAGTAACCTTCATTACTCAGACACTTCGTTGTATACATGGGTGCTGGAGTTTGAACTTTCGAACTCGCACATGCCAAGCAAGCACCGTAACCGCCAAGCCACCGCTCCAGCCACCCAAGCAATATCTTACTTCCAACCTTCCCTAAGACAAGTAACTAATTTTATTTATTTATTTTTCTAAACAGAGAGGGACAGTGAGAGAGACAGAGAGAGTATGTGAGTTAGAGAATCAACCCTATTTAGTCTTTCATGTGGTCGTCATTGCTCGGAGACATCATTGTGTACGTGGTGCAGGGGTTCAGAACTATGTCCTGGCACATGCTGCAACCAATGAGCCACCGCCCCAACCCCAAGTAACTCATCTTAAAAGAGAATAACTTTATTCTCTTTTCCGCATAATTTCAGTTACAACAATTTCAAACTACAGAAGCACAAAAGCTAGCTGAGTTGCTTTTATAAGTACCAGTTGGCCTTTTTAATGAAATTTAATGTTCTACAGTAAGGACCCTTTAGTTGCTGGACAGAGTCACATTGTGCAAGGCCATAAGTTGACTAGCATGCCACAGGCCTCATGTAGCCAAAAAATTCATAATGATTGGCTTGTTAGGATCACTAGAGTGGTCTCCCACAATGATTCCACAAGCAATTAAACGGAACTGTATTACTGGTTTATAGCCAAAGTACATAGAGCACAAAAAAAAAAAAAAAAAAAAAAGCTGGGATGTGAACACACATGTTCCAAAGAGACCCAGAGCCAAAGCTGAGCATGTGACCTTGGCCCCTTTGAGTCAGAGCCCATGAGCATGCCCTGACAGACAGCTTCTTTGATACTCTTGTGTTACACATCCTGTTCATGAAGCTGTGCATGCTGGACTCAGCAGATGAGCCAAGGAAGGCACAAATAAGGACTATCCAGGAAAGCAATATAAATTTTAAAATTAAAAATCTTGAAATTTCCACTTTATAAAGACAGAGTTTTATATGATGGTACTTATTTACTCCTTAAAATTTGATTGTTCAGGGACTGGAGCAGTGGCTCAGTGGTTGCATCATTTGCTGGGCATGCGTGAGAACACAGGTTCCAAAACCAGCACCATGTACACAGCAAAGTGTTGGAGCAACAAATGCCTCATGAAAAACTAAATAAAATTGATTCTGTCTCTCTCATCTCTCACTGTCCCTTTCTCTCTTTAAAAAAAATTTTTTTTTTGATTGTTCAGGGACTGGGAGTATAGCTCGGTAGTAGAGCATGTGTGAGGAGGTCCTGGGTTCAATTCCCAGCACTGCAAAAATTTTTAAAAACAAATTTTGGTTGCTCTACTTCTATGCCAGTGTTTCTCAATTCTTTTTCCACTTGTGGCATGGGTGGAATCTATCCCCACACTCTTCCCCTATGCTGTTCTGAGCATCTCAGCTGCCTTTAAGACCCGGATCTTAACACAGATGAGTCAATTCACACAGTCCTCCCCCAGAGGAACCGGGAGCAATTAGAGGCTGTGGTGAGAAATTACAGACTTATATGAAGCAAATAAACGCTGTTTTTTACAATGGCAATTGCCTTGACTAGTCGAGAGCACAGCCCAGGCTTTGTCCATGTTGCCTGATGTCAGAAGATGGTGAAGAGTTGCTTCGAAACAACAAATCACATCTAAACTGTTAAACTAAGCTTTGACAACTGCTGTGAACCCTAATCTATCTATCCTCCTCCCAGAAATTCAAATACATTAGGGGGTGTTTTCCATTTCAAATTTTCTGTGTACCATTATCTCCCCCAACACATGGCACACACTCACGGCTCTCTCTCTCTCTCTCTCTCAAACCTTAATAGAATATACCTTCTGAGAACAACGGGTAGAAAAGAAGGGAAGCCAGAGAACTCATGTCAGCTTCCAGCCATAACTTCTCTCCCACCCTCATCTGCAGGTCCCTGGGGGCAGTGAGAGTAAGGTCTGGTCTTGAAATACAACTCTGCTCAGAGGCCTCAGCTCTGGCACACCACCTTGTCTCATCTGGTACAGCTACGCATACTCTTTATTGAACTGGTTTCTTTTGCTTCCATTTCCATATTTAGCCTTTAGTGAAATTTATTGAGCAAAACTCCTATTTCATTTTCAGTCATTCCATGGAAAAGACTAATGAAGGGGCTGGAGCAGTGGCTTAGTGGTTGGAGCATTTGCCAGGTATGCACAAGGACCCAGGGTCAAACCCCAGCACCACATACACAACTAAGTGTCGGAGAAACAAAGGCCAGATGAAAAAATTTTAAAAAATTGATTCTCTCTCTCTCTCTCTCAAAAAAAAAAAGACTAATGAAATATACCATTTAGCTACATAGATTTACATCTTTAGATTTATATGATTATTATAAGGAAGGTAAATAAATGTGCAAGAAATTTATTGTTTGGAACTTAGTGAACTAAGAAAATGCTGAAGATGGGGGGTAATGTAGAAAACTTCTGGAATGTAACCTCTTTTTAAAAAATGATCTGGGGGCTGGAGCGGTGGCTCAGCGGTTAAAGCACTTGCCTGGAATGTGTGATGATCTGTGTTCAAACCCCAGCACCACACATACAACTAAGTGTCAAAGAAACAAAAATCAAATGAAAAAATAAATATAATTGATTCTCTCTTTAAAAGAAGTCAATCTGTTGTAACAAGAAAGAGCATGTAATATGTGTGCGATAAGGTCTATCTTATTACATTTATGTAAATATTTTCTATGAAATTGCACCTAAACATTTTTTTTTAGTATTTTTCTGTAGGTACTGAAGTCAGAAGAAGCTTGTCGTTTTTTATGCACATGAACTTGGTCTCATAAGTAAGAATTGGAATGACCCTCTCTTATTGACACAGGCCTCCAAACTTCAGGCTACAAGAATGTTCTATCGTCTGCTCTATACCTTGCCTTGCTAAGAGTTTGTATACATTTCCATTTAAATTCTATCATCTTTAATGAATAAGACATGTTTAAAAGTTATTGGAAGATGTGATTCACTGAAAAGGCAGTAATATCATTATGTGGTATTGCTGCCCAAAATGTACCCAAATCTAAGCATAAGACAACTCCAAAATGAGGACTGTTCTATTTAAAAAATGCTCTTGAAAAATGCTAATGTCATGAAAGATAAAGTAGTCTGAAGGAATATTCCAGATCAAAGGAGATGAAAGGGACATAACAACTAAATACAATTCAGGACCCTGAATTGGGTAGTGGTGCTCTAAAATATATCATTGGAATAATAATATTATTTGCAAGATTGAAGAGTTGTATTGATGTTAAGTTCCCTGATTTTGATAATTGTACTGTACCAATGCTTAGAGAATATACTTGATCTTAGAAAACAGCAGTTAAAGAAAATAAAGGTAAAGGGGCATGCTGGCTACAATTTACAGATCTTTTTTTTTTCATTTAAGAGAGAAGGACAGTAAGAGAGACAATCAATTTTTACTGAGTTTTTCATATGGCTTTCATTGCTCAGACACTTAGTTGTGTACATGGGTGCTGGGGTTTGAACCTGTGAACTTACACATGCCGGGCAAGTGCCTTAACCGCAGAGCCACCGCTTCAGCCCTGATTTAAAAAGCATAATAATAGACAGGTGCTGTGGCAGATGCCTATAAATCCCTGCAGCTTGGAAGGCTAAGGATTACAAATTCAAGGCCAGCCTCAGCAACTTAGCAAGGCCCTAAGCAACTTAGTAAGACTTTGTCTCAAACTAAAAAAAAAAAAAAAAGGCTGGGGATGTGACTCAGTGGTAAAGTGCCCGTGGGTTCTATTCCCTGTACCAAAAACAAAACCATAATAATGTCATGATAATGTCATGTGTGTACATGTACCTGTATACATGCAGGTATACGTAAACTAGATATCATATAATTGTGGCAAAATATTCAGATTGGTAAACATGGGTTCAGGATACATGAGAGTTCTTTTATTGTTCTTGTAACTCTTTGGTATTTTTGAAATCTTTCCAAAATAAAATAAAAATTTTTAATTGTGAGTACATACCCTACACTTCTCCTGAAATCAGTTACTGTGAGAGATTTCACTCTACATTGACACTGAAACATTATCTTGAGCTAGATACCAATGACTAAGTTGAGATCAAAAAGATTTACAACCAAGTTTTGCAAGATTTATTTCTCCTTTGAAAAGAATGCTGGAGACGGGCAGTCGGGTGCGGGAAGCAGTCATTAAAATAATTATGTGTAATGGAAACCTCTACGTTTCCTCTTTACCTCCTCCTGGGAAATCAGTTAGGAGGAAAAATACCTGATGTGCATGCAAACATGCTCCTGTTTACACTCACTTTCCTCACGGACTCTCCTCAGGCTGGACTCTCTACCAGGCTAACTGGCCAGCACATCACCCCTGCAGCTCGCTGGCCTCAGCTCCCTCTGTCCTCAGTGCCCTTCTGGACTGAAGCTCCTGAGACTTTCTCTGCTCAGTACCCCAAGCCTCAGGCCCTTGGGAAATCGTCCATGTCCCTTCAGAACTGTGCTGTCCAGGTCAGTAGCCACGGGCACATGCAGCTCTTGAACACCTGCAATGTGCTGTTGTGAAGTGACATGCGCTATGAGGGATGGGGATGTGGGTCGCTGGCAGAGCGCCTGCCTAGCAAGCACAGGGCCTTGGGTTTGATCCCCAACCCTGCCACAAATTAAACTAACTTGACATGTGCTATAACGCACACACTGAGTTTCAAAGGTTTTGCAGGAAAAATATAAAATATCCATAAATAATGTTGTACGTTGATTACCTATAATGTTTTAGATATATTTCACTAAGCAAAGCACATTATTCAGATCATTTTAACTGTCTCACTTTTTAATGTGGTTTATCAGGAATTTTAATTTCTATTTGTGGCTCACATTATATTTGTATTAGTGCCTCCAGGATGGAACAGAACATCCCTGTCCTCCAAGCCCTCGCTGTGTTCCCTGACATGTTTCTGTCAGAGCATCAGCACATGCTTCTCCACCTGACTGGTGCCTCCTATTGGACTCAGGCTCCCTGAAGCCTATTCTTTGTACCTTTGGTTTTTAGCATCACACCTGCCATACCTGAACAAGATGAGTTGTTGAATTGTTAATGTCCATTCCTTTTGTATCATGGTGAAATTAACATTAATTAACATTAACCATTTTAAAATGAGCAATTCGGTAGCATCTTACAAGCCCATAATCATGTGCAACCACCATCTCTATCTAGCTCTCAAACATTTCCCATCACTATAAAATAAAACCCTTTAGTCAGTCACTCCCCATTGCCTCTTCACCACATCCCCTAGAAATCACCAATCTGCTTTCTATTCCTATGGATTTGCCTTTTCTTCCACAGCCAAACTCCGTTTTGATTTCTGGTCCAGCTACCTCTCCTGGGCTTATCGTTGATCTCCAATGAGTAAGTGCAAGGCTCCAGCCCCAGTGTTCCGAGACATCTCTGGATAATCCATAATTGTCATAGTACGGAAAGACAAGTATGTATTCCGATTCCTATTTTTGCCCCCTCCCTTCTTTCTCTCAACATAGATCCTTTCTGTGCTCCACTCCTCTCCAGGTACTAAAGGTAGAACAAAGCCAAGCACGCTCCCCATGGCTTCCACTGCTGCACAGCATGGCGGGTGTAATTCAGGGGTAGAGCCCTTGCCTGGCGCTGCAACCTCAACTGCGTAATAAGAGCTCATGTCTTACTCTCCTTCTACCTAACAGTTCAGAGAAAGACCTCTAAAACCAAACTAGAACTTAAATAGTGTGATAATCCACATTTTTTTCCTATAACTACTGCTCTTTCTGATTTTAAGTGGGGCCAGGAACTCCACGAGAAGAGTCATATAAAAAATATGTTTGCAGCCAGCATCCGAGAAGAAAACCTCTTTGCCTGCATCTGGTGTCCAATTTCTTCATGCAGAAAATCAGATTGAAAGTACATCTACTGCCACTTTGTGATTGCAGAGGTGACAGAGAAACACACTTACTTTTGTAAGTCATTTTCTCCTCTTTTCCTGAAAAGTGAAGGAAAAAGATTTTGATGGGTGAGTAACTTCAAAGCTTACCAAACTCTGAAAAGAAGGGGATTTAATTACTCATTCATGAGAAGAGAATACCCAGACAGGAGAGACCAAAGAACTAGACACAAATCAGAAGTCTCTGAGACATTTGTTAGTGCTTAAATCTGAACACCGTGACTCTGATTATGACACATTAAAAAGCTTGCATGAGGGCAAAGCAGTCACATGGGCTTGCGCATTCTCTCTCTCTCTCTCTCTCTCTCTCTCTTTCTCTTCTAATTTCTTTATTTTTAGCTTATTCTTCCCTTTCCACTCTGCCAAATATCAAAGGTTTTGTTTCAATAAGTCTGTTATATTTGGGAGATACTTTCCATTGTTGTTACCATTACCCACATTTCTTCAAGGGTAGAATTTTCTGCCAAATCACCTGCCATATAAGTTTGCTAGGCAGAATAATGGCCTCCCAGAGATCCATATCCTAAACCCCTGGACCTGCAAACATGTTATATGACCAGGTTGGGGTGAAGGTTGCAGTTAGAATAAAAGTGCCTATCCACTGACCGAGGTGGGTCCCGTGGTCCTGTAAATGAAAGAGGGAGATGGGAGAACCAATGCCAGGGAATGAGACATGAGGAAGACTCAATCAGCCATTGCTGCCTTTGGAAATGGAAGGAGGCCACACACTAGGAAATGTGAGAAGCTTCTAGAAGCTGGAAAAAGCAGGGAAGAAGATTCACCACTAGTACCACCAAGCTGACATTTTGATTTTAGCAAAGTAGACCCATTTCAGACTTCAACTTCCAGAACAATAAGATAGTAAATTGTGTTGTCATACCCTTTGAGTTTCTGCCAGTAGCTGTTTGCAAGAGACAGCAGGGAAGGAACCTTAACTAATTTTTACAATTTCACTTAAAAACACCAGTTTGAACTGAGCAATTTCTTAAACTCATAATGTTGTTGCCAGTCTGGTGTGATTCCTGTGTGTGGTTGGTCCCTACCACTGTACTTGCTCCTTTGAGTGGCTGCTGCAGTCATCACATCCCAAGTACTGCTCCTTAAGTTGAGACTGTGGACACCAGGAAAAGTGTCAGAAATCAAAATGCTTAGGAGCTGTAGGGGTGGCTCAGTGGTTAGAGTGCTTGCCCTGCATGTGTGAGGACCTGCACTATGTATACTACTAAGTGAAAAACCAAATGAAATAAATAAAATTTATTCTCTTTCTCACTCTCTCTCATTTTCTATCTTTCGCTCTTAAAAAATAAAAAAGAAATCAAGATGCTTGGAGGCAATCAGGAACTTTTCTCAAAAGTTGACTATTATTTGCCTTCCTGGGCAAATATTTCCAAACAGAGTAATTGTCTGTAATACTAAATAATTGAGATATTTTCCTTCTTTCAATGAAAGATTCCAATCTTTTTTTCACAGTATGATTTTTTTTTCAAAAAATAAATCAAGGTATAGATATTTTTTTATCCCAAAGAGCCCTGTCTCCAGCTACTGTGTGAAGTAAACTACTTCATATGCTGTCAGCTGCTGATTGCTAAGGGATAAATTACCCAATTTGTAGTTCTTTGTAATCAAGAACTTCTGGTTAAAAAAAAAAAAAAGAAGGAAGGAAGGAAAGAAAGAAGCTTCTGGTTTCTTGTTCACCTCTGTCTAGTACCAACCTTTGACTGCTGCCCTATGTCACTGCTCTCCTTGATGAAGCAGGGAAGGCAAGAAGATATTAAAGACAATTTGAACATTGTGTCTCCTAAACAAAATTAAGGTTTTGTTACAGAGGAATTTAACACTTTCAATTTATTTAGAAACAGAGGTAGCTAATCTGGCCAAAAACACAAGCCAGAACTATCAATAGCAAAGGGTAATAATACTTAATAATATATAAGTATCCCCTAAATTGAAAGCAGTTTTTAAATTGTAAAAGGTATACATGTTGTAAAAAGCAAATGGAGTCATATAGATTATTTACTTTACATGACATAAAACCGATAAATATTTCCATTCTTCATTTATTCAACTGTATTTGAAAAATTTTGTTTTCATCATGAATTAGGTGTTCCTGTGCCTGTCTTTCCCTTCATTTTTGCTTCAAAGACCATTAAAGGAGCTCTAGAGAGCTGCATGTAGGGAGTTGGCTAGTTCTGCTCCATGGCTCAGTTTCTATTCCCACCTAACAAATTGAAACATAAACCAGTACCCCACATTGTACCCTCACCCCCAATAAGGACATCTAATGTCCTGAAAACGGTCACATAGTTGTGCCTTAGAGGAAAGATCACACGCAGTGAAGTTTATTTTGCCACATTTTCCTCATAGTCTATAACTAGAAATGATTTGACTGCCTAAAATTTATGATCCAAAAAATAAATAAATGAAATTTATGTTCCAGGAATGCTTGGTTTTTACATCAATAATTCTTGCCATAAAATGAAATAAATATGCAGTGCATTTTATGCAATTGACCCTGGAAGACAATATACAAAAGTTATTTAAGAGCAGTTACCAAAGCTTCTGCAGATTGTTCTGAAAGTTATAGGGAATTGCAGTGATCCTGTAAATGTGCTTTTGAGTAAATTTCTTGGCTTCTGGAAGCTTGTGCTGCTGTTTCCAGCACATTCTGGCACAGCATGTACATTATTAGCCTTATATGCACAACACTGTTTCAAATGCCTGGAGAGACCCTCCCCATTTTTCTCCCCTTGGGGGAAAGGAAGGCACAAGCATCCACTGGTACTGGGAGCTGATCCTCCAGCGGTACAGGATCTGAATGAATGAAGAACCATAGTAAGTTCCTCAACATAAGCCTGGAGAACTGAAATCTTTTTTTGGTGAAGAATATTAAAATAGGATCAAAGGATAGGAAGTGCCCCTAAAACTAGTAAATATGGAATCACAAAATTCAAATTGCACACATCGGAACAGTGAATAAATAGATGCCAAGTGCGAGTGAGTCATAAGCACATGAGCTGTAAGAGGTTGAACTCAAGAAAACAGATCAGGCAATGCTGCTTAATACCATCACATGATCTGCCCTGAGGCCCTGTATTTCATTTAATAAAGAGCGGGGTGCAGCAGAGCCCAGAACACTGGTTCTCTCGGTGGATGGGGCAAGAGGAGTTAAAAGTTAAATCCTGATTGTCAGGCCTGTGAGAATTCAACATGGAATGTCTCTACTATGTCCTGGGATTTCTGTTTCTGGCTACAAGACTGCCACTTGATGTAGCCAAACGTGAGTAATTGTTTCTATGTTTAACCCCTCCTCTGACTGTTGGCTAAGTGATGGGTAATAATATCTTCTGAGCAGAGCTGGCCTGAAGCTCTCCAGGAAGCATTCACCAATTCATTAATTTCTTCTGCAAATAATTGGGGATGTTGGGACTACTGCAGAATGCCTCCAACCACATTATTTATTTCAGGCTTATGGAAAATAAAAAACATGCAGCCCCATGGAGCTCTTTTTCCATTGCAAATTCCACCTATTCTGTTGCCAGACAGTTCTTGTCCCTAGAATAAAGCAACTCTACCAACTACACATGGGCTTCCATCCAAGAGCATGGAAACCTCATATGAAATGGGGACCCAAATCTGCAGACAGGCTCTCCAACCACATCCCAGAGGCTCTTGTGTGAACTTTTTCTGAAGACCTGTAGGAGCTAACTGCCCCTTACAGTGAGGCCACTGAGAAGAGCTGATGCCTGCTCTCTACCCTAGTTATGCTTTAGAGACTGGGGCAGTGTGTGTGTGTGTGTGTGTGTGTGTGTGTTTACTAGGGATTAAACCCAGAAGCCTTTTACCATTAGGCTACATCCCCAGTTCTCTTCATTTTAAGACTATCTTGCTAGGTTGCCAGGGATGACCTCAAACTTCAGATTCTCTAGCCTCAGCCTAGGATTACAGGCATGCCCCACCAAGCTGGCAACTGGGCATTTATAACAATGCTGATGCCCAGTCAATGAAATCAGCATTTTGGGGAGTGGCATCAGCATATTCTCTTTTTAAAACTCCTCCTGCCCTTCAGATATGCAGCCAGGGCTGAGAGCAACTAAGGTAGAGTGTGCCCACTTGTTTAGTTCAGTGCATGAGTGACCCTGGTCCTCTGATCAAGTGTACAAAGAGTGAAAGAAGTGAATGCATCTCCCGGAATGTCCACTCCAACTAGCTCCAATACAGTAGGGACATTCCAGGGCTCCTACTTCCACCTGAAAATTCCCTGGGGTTTGGATTGGGGTGGAGGGAAGGCGTTGAGCAGAGCACAACCCTGGAACCAGCACCTGCCTGGTGCCCACTGTGTGTAGTCACTATGCTGGTGGTTCACGTCACTCAGGTAATGCCTACAACCGCCTCTGCGGAGCTGCTGTGCTCTCCCGGAATACAGGTGAGGAACCAAGAGCCCAGATGCTTTCCTGCTGAGCGCAGTTCTGAGAGAGTGAGGTCCTGGACACTGGCAGGGCTTCTGTGCACATCCTCATCTCACTACTTCCCCGGCAGGAGATCAGTGTCTTTTCTTTAGGTTGTCCTGGCAGAGTTGGGTCCCAGGCGGGTGTGTAGGATCGCGAGAGAAGAGTAGGAGCCTCTGGGACCCCAGGCCGAGGACTGAGAGGACCGGAGGGACGGGATGCCTGGCACCGCCCGTACTGCTCCGCCGCGGGGCGGGGCGGGGACCTGGGGCTTCCAGGTCGGGAGTAGCCGGCCGGCCGGGTCTCTGCCATACGGCGGGGATAGACCTCTCGCTTAGGACACCTGGGTGTCCTAACACAAGGACAGCGGCCTGCCGGGGTCAGCTGACCCTGACGAGTTGGCATCGGTGTTTGCCGCCTCGGAAAGGCGCAGAGATCCTGAGGCTGTGATTGTCCTGCTGCCAAGAGGCGGAGAAAGAGAGAGAGAGAGAGAGAGAGAGAGAGAGGCAAGCAATTCGCCCCAGGCCACACACCGGTGGGCGGAAGAGGAGGAAAGCCGCGCTCACACCCGCCGTGCTTCCGGCCGGGGTTGCAGAGCAGACTTGGATCCCCCGCCAGCGGGGCAGGGTCGCCTGTGACTTAGCTTCATTGAGTTTTCTTTTCCTTTTAGAAAAGTGGTGATAGAGTTCTTGTGAGGTCAACTAACAGGGTGCTGGGTTGGGGGGAGTCGTTGGTGGAAACCCTTTCCCCTGGCTGACCTGCGCCTGGCCGCAGCGCACCTCCCAGGACAGGCTCCCTAGGAGTCTGCAGTCCTGGCGGACCGAGATGCGGACACCGCCTGCGCCCGGTTCGCAGCTGAGCTTACGAAACGGACCGGCCGAGTATGAATCGGGGCTATCAGTTTGAGAAGAGTCCCAACCTATTAGGTAGTGTTACAAAACCCAGACGTTCCTGGGTTCATCTTGCCCTAGACTAAATATTCTGGCCCAAATACATAAGGGTAGATAGCATTTAGCAGTGTGTCAAATACCAAGGGGACTCCCTACCACTTTGCAGTCTGCCCTTTTAAAAAGGCAAAGTTGTGGACAAAGCAGCCCAGACACCTAGTCTCTGCTGATGGGCAGAACAGGGAGTGGCAAGTTCAGGAGGGAAGCTCAGCTCAGCTGGGTGCCACCTTCGGCGTCTATTCCTGAACCTCTACCCCCGTCGCCACACCACACACACACACACACACCACAGTTTCTTTTAAAGCCTGCTTACCATTACTTTATCTTATTTCTAAATTCAAGCCTTCAAAGTAATTGTGAATTCGTGTGCAATTGTAAGAAATAATACGGAGAGATCTTGGCGTGCCCTTTACGTGGTTTGCTCCAATAGTGAGATAAAGTAAATCCTGGTATCACAACCAAGATATTGACACTGGGACAGTCAAAATACAGAGCAGTTTCATGCCATGAGGATCCTCATGTCCTTTTATAGCCGAATCCACTCCCCCTGCACCTCTTCCCAGACCCTGGCAATCACAAAACTGTTCTCCGTGTTTCCAATTTTGTTATTTCTGGAATGCACGCAAACGGAATATACAGTGCGCAGCCTTTCGGAACTGGCTATTCCTTAACTTGACATAGTTCCCTGGAGAGTCATTGTGATTACTACATCAATAGTGCGTTCCTCTCTACTGCCGAGCAGTAAGTATCCCACAGTCTGAATGTACCACAGCTGCTTGAACCGTTCACCCACCATGCACCTACTGAAGGATATTTGGGTTATTCCATTTGGGGCTCCTCAGTAAAGCTGCTATGGATTTTCACGTGCAGACTTTGGTAAGAATGTAAGTTCTGTTCCAGGGGTGCATTCAAGAAGTCCGATTAATTGGTTGTGTGGCAGGTGTGTGTTGAGTTTTACAAGAAATTACCAGAGTGGCTGGACCATTTTACATTGCCACCAGCAGTGTATGAGTGGCCCTACTTCCTCAGCTGCATTACTTTTTAATTTGGTCATAGATAGATTCATAGGGATATTTCATTGTGTTGTTTCATTTTTTTTTAAGATGGAGAAACAGTGAGAGAATCAGTTTTATTTGGTTTTTCTTGTGGCTTTCATTGCTTGGACACTAAGTTGTGTACATGGTGCTGGGGTTTGAACCCACGTCCTCATGCATGCCAGGCCAGCTCCACAACCGCCGAGCCACTGCTTCAGCCCCTCATTGCGGACTTAATGTGCATTTCCCTACAGGCTAACGATGCGGATATCTTGTCGTGTGATTATTTGCTATCTGTATATCCTCTTTGTTGATATATAGATTCATCTGTTATTCCTTTTCTAATTGAATTGGTTGCTTTTCATGTTGAATTTTGAAAATTCTTTTTATATGGGATACTAGTCGTTTGTTTGAATTGTGGTGTACAAATAATTTTTCCTAGTCTGTAGCTCTCCTTTTCATCCTCCTCACATGGACTTTGACAGAGAAAAAGTTTTTTGTTTTAATAAGGTCCAATATATCAAATTTTCCTTTTATGGTTAATATCTTTGGTGTCAAGGCAGAATTATTGTGTAGCCCTAAATTCTGAAGATTTTTGTCTATGTTTATTACTTTTTTCCAGTACCTTTTGTTGAAAAGTCCATCTTTTCTTCACTGGATACTTTCTAAACCTTTGTCAAAAATCAGCAGGCCACACTTGCGTGGGTCTGTTGCTGGGTCCTCTATTCTATTCCACTGACATGTGTGACTATCCCTTGCCACTCTCTTTTAAGTTTCTATTTTTCCTTGACTTCTAACATTTAAAAATCAGAGGAGAAATCTGTGTTTTGATTATATTTCTGGACACACAAAGTTTCTCTCAGGATCTGAGGAAGAAGAAGACTTTGAAATAGAAGAAAGAGCTGGTCCTGGGAATGAAAAGAAGTGAATCTTCATTTCCACTAGATTGAAGATGGTCCTGGGTGAATCATATCAGTCTCTAGGCCAAGATTTATTCATCTGTAAAAGGGAGAAGTTTCAGCTAAACAGTCTCAGTTCTTTCCATGTGACTCAATTAAAAGTGAATTTCATATTACAAACATTTATTGATAAACATGAATTTCCTGTCCTCACTCAGTATCTATTTCCAAATACGTACAGTCACAGAATCACAGAATATTTGGTTTTTGTCTAATTTGAAGGGCCAGAGAAAACACATGGCCTGAGGTCAGACAACCTGATTAGTAGCTGCACTGAGGCTAGATCCCAGGGCCACGACTCCAGTTCAATATCCTTTCCCACGCCACCTGCCTCCCTGTTACCAGGGGAGAGCAAAACGCTCTTCCTCTTGATGAATAAGAAGAACAAAAGAGTCAGGCTTAGTGGTACATGCCTGAAATCCCAGCCATTTTGGAGGCAGAAGAAAGGAGATTGCAAGTCTGAAGCCATCCTCAGCAACTTAGTGAGACCCTGTCTCAAAAGAAAAAATAAAAAGAACTAAGGATGTAGCTCAGTAGTAAGTGCTCCTGGCAGGTTCAATCCCCAGCATCAATGAAAGAAAGAAAGAAAGAAAGAATCGGTTAGTAGCAGGCATTCAATATAGCTTCTCCAAGCACCCACTAAATAAAATATCACATCTTGGAGTATAACTTCTCTAGGGTTTAAGAAAAGAAGACAGGGGCTGGAGCAGTGGCTCAGCGGTTATGGCACTTGCCTGGCATGTGTGAGTATGCGGTTCAAACCCCAGCACCACCTATACACTGAAATGTCTGAGCAATGAAAGTCACATGAAAAATTAAATGAAGTTGATTCTGTCTTTCCCTCTCCTGATCACTCTCCCACTCTCTTAAGAAGA
>PVKS010034983.1:0-20442 GCA_004027875.1 Aplodontia rufa
GAAACTGTCTTAGTCATATCTTAATTCAAAAAGAGTCTGAGCCTAAGTGCTTCTGACTCTCAGCCTTAGTAATGCATTCTCATTTGGATTCATTTCTCACATTACAAGCCCCTGCCCACACCATTCAGTCAAGGTCAGGGTGAACTTTACTTAATTAACAGTGACATAATCAAAACAAATATTGTCTCAGTTTCCCCATGACAGGATTAATTCCCACATGCATTCAAGGTTAGGCCTGTTCTTGGTGAGTAACCAGACAGCAAACTTTAGAATCACCTACCATTTGAGTTCCGAAATCATTTGGGGATCTTGTTATCCACATGGCAAATGGGGGAGATTGGGAAGTTAAGTGATTTGCACTGTAGAGAAAGATTGCTCTACCATATGAATTGTTCGCACTTTCTAAAAGTAGATCGTGCAAAGAGAAGAGCCAAACACTTAGTGACCCCTCATCTCTGTCAAAAAGTCCTGCCCTCCCTCCCCTCCCATAGTCACCACCAGTTTCCAGTATATCAAATTATGTACTAAAGAGATCTAATGATTTAGTGACGTCACTTATTCTCTATACTACATTTCATTAGATTCAACAGTTCCAGATGTGGAAGGGCCAAGTCTGTTGTCCAAATCACCCCTTGAACACTTGAAAGGCTATGCAGATGGAAGGACACCCAGGGTCCTGAATCCTCACACACTCTTGAAATGCCAAACTTCCTGCTGGATCTTCCTTTAGAGAAACATTTCTTAAAACATTTCTTAAAAGTTTTTTATAAATCAAATGTTTATTTTTAATTAATCCAATGTTTCCCAAGTTCTTTTTTGACAAGAGAACTCCTTTGCTCTGCACATCTGTAAATTTGAGACAGAGTGAGTACTCAGTGGAAGAATATCATGGTAAAAGCTCTGCTAGTCCACACTCTCAAGTTCGGAAAAGAAATTGAGCTCTCTGGGTAATGACATGTGAATTCCATGTAACCGAACCAATACAGCCAGCCCCTAGGCCTCCCACTTCTTGCAGGTGCCACCCCTTAGTAATTCTCAATATGCAAATAGAGTAGATCTTGACTAGCTGATTCCACTGGGGACATTGCCCAACCTTAAAAACTCCAATCTAGTGTGCTAATGAGCCACTTAGGAGAAACTCCAAGGACAGGTAACTGGAGTAGGGAGGCAAACCAAATAGGATTTAAGCATGGAAGGTGAATAGTAAGTAATCAACAAATACTGTATGAATAAGCAATCAAATCAATGAATGGCAGAGTGGATGGGTGGATGGATGGATTGGGGAAGTTGCATGAATGATTAAAAATGGAGTAGAGGAAGAAGTAAAATTATAAAAGAACAAACGAAGAACAGGTAAGAATGAACATGTGCATGAATGAAAGGTATCAGGTTGACTCTCAGTTGAGCCATGACTCAAACTTCAATGATTCCTCCCCAGAAAATAGTGCCATACCCTTTAATCACTGTCAGGCAATATCTAAGAGCATATCCTTTCTCATTTTTCTTTCTACAAATGAGATACTAAGGAGCTTGAATCTATCCTGAGGATAACGGCAAGACAATGAAGAATGTAAGCAGGAGAAGAACATGGTTACATTTATGTTTGAGAAATATTCATGGAGGAAGAGGACAGTGGGAGACCGGTGCAGGACCCTTTCAAGTGGAGTCTTGAGTAAACATTTCCTCCTTGACTGTTTTCCCAAAAGAAGCTGTGGAAGACGTAAAAGAAGTGACAATATGAGAATTCCCTTAGCAGGATGAGTTTCTTTTGCTACCCTCTTGACTAATCATCTTTTTCTGGCTTTGAATCTTAGAAGAACTAGTAATAGTGGAGACATCTCCTACCCAAGTTAGTTTCATAGTACTTCCAAATGGAGATCAGGCAATGTTGGAGCACTTTTGGGAAGTAAATGTTGGTAATGTAATTGATTTACTAGGGACCTTATCACACTTAATAGTTACTCAAGTAATACTGAATCTGAAGATGGACTGTTTTAAAAGAGTATTTTATAACCCCAAAGGAAAGTAGCAATTGACAGTGAATGCAAAAAGAAATATTTAAAAAAATGTTTTGCTCACTGGTATATGACAGAAACCAGGTTAACAACAGATTCAAGGATGTCTGGTTTCCTGTACAGTAACTGACACCCAATAGATACTCAAAAAACAATAGTTGATTAATCCATACTGAATTCATAAAGAAAGCAGATCCATTCACGTATTTAGAAGTATATCCTAAATGCCAACTATGTGCTAGCACATTTTCTGGATTCTGGGGATATAAAGTCCCTTTCTTCATGATGTTTTAATCGGGTATGATGAACTTCCAGAATGCTATAACCTGAAATTACCTTGTAAATCCTATAGCTCAACCCTCTCTTTGTTTAGATGGAGAAATTCAGAGCCAGAAAGGAGAAATTCCCCTGAGGTCACCCAACAATTTAGTACAAAGGTGGATTTAAATCCCAGCCTTCTGCCCATAAATTTAGTGCTTATCTCCCCAAAAGGTTAAGATGGTTCCAGAACATTTTCTATCATGACCTTAATGGGAAGCTGTGATTACCATAAACCACTGTTTAATCAGAGAGACGTAAATACCATGGTCCTGACCCCTGTTCAGCATCTCAGTCCACTTAAGAATCTCAGGTATTGGCCAACATTTCTGGTTTAATGGCCTAATTAATTACTGTTTCTTTAAGAAATTAAACTAAAAGTAAAACAGAGCTTGGGATTATTGAGAATAGCAAAAAAGAAAGAAGTCCGCCATTTTGTGTTCTTTTCAAGTCGGTAACAAGAAAATAGGAAGTAGAAAGGGAATGAGTTCTGGAATAAAATTTAGTTTTGAATTCCAGTTCTGCCTCCACAGGAAGCTCATACTCAATGACCCTCAATTTCCCCACTTGCAAAATGAATCTTCATAAAATTTTTATGAGAATTCTATGAAATCAAATATGTAGAATATAAAAAGGTTTTTAAAAGGTGCCATTCCTCCATTCCTTGTGACTCTCTAACACCTCCTTCCTCTTCTGATTGCCAGTTTTCCTACTTTAAGATCAGTCAATGAACTAGAGCATGCTCAAACACTTAGTTTGGTGAAATATGAAAATGTAATAACCTTTTAAAGCCTAAAGAAAATGCCCCTAAACTCATGGTGTGTACAACAGGCTTGGGGTTTGGATTCTTTTGCTTTGGTGGAGTTTTCATATTTCCAGCCTTTGGTCAGACTTCAATTCCAGGGGGACAAACATGCCTGATATTTTGGCACTTTCCCTAATCTCAGTTGGAAGCCAGAAGTGTAGAAATGAGTGAAATGGAAAAATAATGAAAAACAAAAGTCAATCAAATCTATCTTTTCTCCTTTCATATTTTCTCCCTTTAGCAGAATAATAATAATAATAAAAGCAGATCTGTTTGACTTTAAATCAAAACTTGGGATCAAGTTTCAGTTCTGTAAACCTATTTCCCATGCTCTAATTCAATAGGGTTTCACCTACCCCCTGCTAGCCACATTGTTGAAACCCAAGAATTCCTTTTCCAGGCAATGCATTATCGAGGCCAGTGACTCTTGTGACTAATTCTCAGGTCATTTTCTTTGAAAAGATATATTATACACACGTCTTGCTGTAGCGGAGAGCAAACAAAGCCTTTGTGTTTGTTAATGTCATATGCGTTGATACCGGTACCAACACGACAGTGTGAGAGAAGCAGCCATCCAAATCCGCGTGGCAATCAATGTCAAGATTCTGAACATCTTTTTCAAACCGAACTTCTGTGGCTTGCTGAGGCCCCTTCCAACTTAGCAGAGCAGACCTCCCCGTGCCTAAGAAAACCTCATTTTCTTTTCAGCAAAGCCAAAGAAAAGGTAGGGCTGGTAATGAAGGAGCTGGACAGGCACAATAATTTCAGCATGCGTGTGTTCCAGGGGGTGAATTGACAAAACCCTGAACAGGGACACTCACTCACTCTGGGAAATTCTTTAGGGGTGGTCATTAAAAACAGAACATTAATCAACATAAATTTCGGAAAAGAGAAAGAATCTTAATAGCACCAGGTGAAGGGTTGGGGAGTAAAAGAGCTGGGGAGTTAGTGTTGGCTTTTAACTCTCCATGCACTTGTGGGAGTCTCTTCCCCACCTGGGCCTTGCCAAACTCTCTCTAAAAATGAAGAAGTGTTGGACCAGATGGTCTCTAGAGGCCCTTCCAAATCTGATGGGCTAAGTAGATGAAACGAGATGTCCACAGCAGGAATCCAGATGCTGGACCACACTGTAAAGTCTAATAGTGCCAAAAGACCATCATGTGGGGATCATGAGTGACAGTGGGGATGGGGTCAAGAAGTAGCAGTATACTGCCCTATTTGCATAATAACCAGGAAAGAGGAAAAGGTGACATCATTGAGCCACTCACAGCATCACCACATTGGAATCTTTTCTTTGCTATGGAATGTGTTTTGTTCTTGTTATAAATAGTAATCAAAATGTTCCAAATTAAAGGATTTTTTAAGTCATCAGCAGACATAAAATCCTAGACACTGAAAAATCTTGGTATTGAAAAAAATCTTTTTTTTTTTATTAAAACCTTGTAAAGAGGGCAGGGAGGCACCTCTGGAAGAAATAAACTCTACTGACATTAGCATTCACCAAACACTGACACTAACAAATCGAAGACAAGAGGAGTTGACACAATCCCTAACCCTGTGACACATAGGTTCTAAAGTGAAGATCAGAGGCCAACTGTCCTTCCTGGGGGTATTAAAAACGACACTGCAGTGAAAGTAACATGAGTGGCATCCATTGGGCCTTCAAATGCTCAGTTTGTGGATGTCTGGCTACGATAAAAGTCAGTGTTACAAGAGGAAAAATGGAAGCTGATGCCATTTTTACAAAGGAAATAGGTTTTGAAAATGAATGTGAATCTCAGTCCAGTCAGCCCTAAGCTGGGAATAGCAGCAATCCTTGCCCCATAGGTGTAGAGCTTCTCAACCCAATGCAGGTGTGGGGAGCTGAACTTTGACATAGAGAGCGAGCTACCTGCTTAGGTTCACGTGTAAACCCCACAGTTAGACTCCAGGGGAAGGCAGAAAGTGATGCTGGAGCCCTACCTCCCTGAGAACAATTATCAACTCTGAAATAACAGAGGCTTAATTAAGGGTATATCATTAAATACCTGCTGTCTTTCTTCAGGGGACCATTAAAATGCCTCTGTGTAAAAGCTTCCTCCGTGGAGGTAGAGAAGAAACAGAAAAGGTATTGTAGTTCTTCAAGATTAGATTGTGCCTCATCCAGCTCCAAGGTTAGATAGTCTCCTCCCCTCCACCCATCCATCTCCAGCTAGCTTCAGTTTACACACAGGGATGAAATTGGAACCCACCCACCAGAGCCAATGGCATCTGCAAAGCCACCAAGTCCCCATGAAACCACATTTACAGACGCCAATTGTGTGTCAGGCCCAGAGCTGACCCCAAGTGGAGCATGGTGTGAAGAATCAAAGAAAATTCACTATGGAATGTTCTAGAACCAATTCCATTTGGGGCCTTTGGAAGAGATTTACAGAGGAGGTACTATTTGGGGTTCACCAAGTATTGAAAGGCAGAAGATTATGGCAGGCAGAAGTAGCATCTTAAGCAGAGGCTCAAAGGGGTCAAAAAGCATGGGAATCTGTTCAGTTTCCTGCCTGACCAAAAAGCAAGTTGTCTGGGGGCAGGGATTGTGGAGGACGCTCTAGGGATGCGGGCAAGAGCCGAGTCATTAGGGCTGTCCGGCGTGCCATGGTAGGAAGCTTGACCTCTGTCTAGTAGCCATCAGGAGTCTTTTTCTTTTCTTTTTCTTTTTTTTTTAACTCAGAAATTTATTTGTTGAACAATCAAACAAGCTTCTAATGAAATAATATATATAAATTCTAAAAATTAGATTTACCTGCAAGAGGTCCCCCACTTACCTACCCTTATCCCTCCCTCCCGCCCTCCTTCCCAATACGTCTCTTACAAATGCCTTAGGTTGTATGACATTACACCCTATCCAGATTTAAAACATGACAATAGACCTCTTTTCTCAATGGCCAGGATCTAGCTCCAGCCTCCACAGATGAGTGAAGACATTGAACCCTTGGTTCTCTGGGTTATGCTGATTTCACTCAGCCTAATTTCTTCCCTAGCCATCCATTTCCTTCAAAGGCTGCAATATCATTGTTTCTACTTGCTGAGTAAAAGTCCATGATATATATACACCACAGTTTTTGGATCCATTCATCCAGTGAGGGACATCTGGGTTGTTTCCATAATTTAGCTATTGTAAATTGAGCTGCTATGAACATCGATTTCACTGTCACTGTAGTATGCTGATTCTAAGTCCCCTGGAAAAATGCCCAAGAGAGGAATAGCAGGATCATATGGTGGGCTCATCCCTAGTTTTTTGAGGATTCTCCATACTGTTTTCCAGAGGGGCTGTACCTGTCTGAAGTTCCACCAACAGTGTATTAGTGTGCCTGTCTCTCCACAACCCCTGCAGCATCTATTATTGTTTGTTTTCTTCATTTTTGCCAATCTGACTGGTGTGAGGTGATATCTTAATGTAGTTTTTATTTGCATTTCTCTGATTACTAGGGATTTAGAGCAGTTTCTCATGTATTCATTGGCTTGATCAATGTCCTCTGTTGAGAAGTTTCTATCTAGCTCTTTGGTCCATTTATTGATTGGGTTGTTTGTGTTTTTGTAGTTGAGGTTTTTGGGGATTTTGAAGATTCTGGATATGAGGCCCCTATCAGAGGAATCAGAGCCCATGATTCTCTCCAATTCTGTAGGAAACCTCTTGACTCTTTGAGAGCTTTCAGACATAAAATTCATCTTTAGGGCACTTCCTTTAGGGTACTAAGAGGACGGATTGGTGAGGGAGACACCGAGGTCAGGGAGGCAAGTTAGGAGGATTTTGATTGCTATTTGATGCGGAGCACCGATTGTACAAGGATCAATAGAGGTTTAAGTCATGGGGCCTCACAATCACCCACATGGGCTAGTGTGAGGCTGTTTGGCACCAAGCAAGTGGACAAATGTTGGAAAATCAGGACATGGTGCCAAGTAAGAGGCAGAAAGCATGAATCGCATGTCTCCGAGGGAGAACGACCCAATAAAACCCCCAGATTTTCCACTTATCAACTGTATGACGCTGGGCAACACAGCCAACCTCACAGAGTCCCTGTGTCCCCAAGTGCATGACAGCAACCATGATGCCAACCACACTAGCATGCTGCTGTGATTCAGAGACACACACTAGGTGCCTAGCAGAGCATGAGGCACACAGCAGGTCCTCTGTAAGCGGTAGCCACCGTTATTACAATGGAAGGGCCTTCTTTTGCCAAAAATGCTCTCAGAAATCAGAAAGGATCCATTCACCAAGACAGAGGCCTCCTCTGCTCAGCTCCAGTAACCAAAGCAAACAAGAGCAGTGGAGTTATTACCTACACAGGAGGCTCAGGTGTCCCTTTGATGGAAAGCAAAGACCAGCTTGAGTCAAACAAGCCCGTGCACAGCAATCAGAGCTGTGTGTTCTCAGCAGCCCTGGGCACATTCCCACGTAACCTGGTTCGACAAGCTGCACTGGCCCTGTGCCCAGCTTCCAATCAAAATCAGCAAAGCCCAGAGACCGTTCGACAGATTCTCCCTCTCTTTCTATCTGGGGGAAGTTATGGTGCAGACCAGAAGTGTCCACGTGTTTCAGGCACACATGCAACACCCCTTCTATTTTCTACCCCACTGAGAGGGTTCAGTGCTTTACAAAGCAACAGAGCCCGCATGGCCCACAGCGCTGACCAAGCTTCCCCAGTCAGCACCGCTCATTTATCATCCAGGTGCACTTCCGGTTCCAGAACTGGGACTCAAGGGCAGATAGGATGGTGTTCCCAACTCAAAATAGGATTGAGATTCCTGCCCCCAAACACCTGCTTAGAAAGTGAGGGTACTTCCGGATGAAGATGTTGCTCAGTTCCAGCCATCTGCTCTTTCTCTCCTGCCTTCTGACTCTCATCCTCTCACTTGTAAACATTCCAGAAACTTCTGCCCACATTCAGACACCAGTTTCCCTCCTTCAACCACTGTGTGCTGCTCAGAATATACCACACTCACTGCTGCTTCTCACTTGGTAGTCACCTTGGATCCTCTGAAATGCCCTCTGCCTTCCCCATGAGACTGAGATGTTCCCTGAAAATCACTAGTGACCTTCCCAAACCCAAGGAGGTCCTGCCCTACCTGTTCCACTTCAGCATTCTCCACTTGACTCTTCCCACCCACACACACACTCACCCATACTTTGAGAAAGCTCTGGGCTCCCTGACACCTTTCCACTCTCTGGTCCCCTCTCCCAGTTCACACCAGCTGACACCTTCTCCTCTGTCCACCTCCAGGTGTGGGCCTTAGACAACTTTCCACCTAGGGCCTCTTCTCTTTCCAAAATCCAGAGACTTCATTCATTCTAGCTTGACTCTCTTCCCCACCAACCCTGAGTCCAGATCAGCAAACCAGTCCCCCAGCAGAATCCACACTTGCCTGTCCCACACTAGCCTCAGGTGTAACTGTCCCAATCCACACTCCTCTCAGACTCTCCATCAAAACCCACCTTGGTGGTGACCTCCACTCCTTCTCCACCCAAGGAGGGAAGTTTAGGCATTCTGGACTCCTTCTGTCTCACCCTGATCCTAATCACCCCAGTCCCTAGTCAGACCCTCTCTGCCTCTTTCCTGGGCTCTTGCCATTGCTTTACAGCCAGGCTTCCTTCTTTCTTCCTCTGCCTTTTCAGACCCCCCGCCCTCACTGCTGTCTTTCTAAAGCCCAGAGAATATCACCTTCCAGCTCAGAAGCCCTCAGTGCCCTGTGCCAACTCCTTAGCATGGCCCTCCACACTCCTCCCCCATGTCATGAGAACGTATGTTGGAGCCTTTCAGTGCATCACAAATTCCCTAGGAGCTGCAACTGTGCCTCAGTGGCCAAGCGTCACCAGGGCCACCCGTCCTAGGTGCTCAACACACAGGGGCATGAGCATCAACCCTCTCCAGCTTATCCAGCCTTGCTCTCTAAAATCAAAATGCCCTTCTCTGATTATTTTAAGATTAAGAGCTTCTTCAAAGTGGTTATGTAAAACATTTCTAAGTATGCCAACATTTTTAGGGGCGATGAATGCCCTGTCTTAACTTTCCGTACAATGGAACTGTTCCTGTTAATGTATTCACGTCAAGCAAGGAGACTCCTTGTTATACGCGATGGATCACAAAACGTCATTTCATCATTTTTTAATATTCTAATTCAACATTTTATAATCTGAGATCCAACCAGAAAAACAAGAAATCGCTCTGTTTAATACAGAACAACTTCAATCAAAATAATCAATTTCTCAGGAAATGGAGGAGTTGGTGATTAAGGAGATAATGGCAAGGAAGGCAGGAAGCAGGAAGCTACTGTATCTTCCGGGCCAAGGCCAGGCATACAGAGGAAGCCAGTGGCCCTTTGAGAATCTCACACATTCAGACCATCAGCAAAGGCATTACACACACAACTTTGCGAACACTTTCAGGAAGTTCTTGGACTTCATTGCCCCTGTTCTTCCCCTAGAGAATTATTTCTCAACCACAGCACTATTGACATTTGGAACTGAATTGACATTTGGAACTTTATTACGGGGTCCAGTCCGCTGCATTGTAGGATTTTAGCAGCAACCTGGCCTCTGTGCACTAGACCATAGTAGTCCACCCCCACCAGTTGTGACAATTTAAATGTCACTAGGCATTATCAAATGTCCCCTGGAGGGGCACAGTTGCCCAGGTTCAGAAACAGTGCTCTAGGGAGACAATGGACACTTTGACTCTTCATTCCATGAGCATTGCATGGAGGGTCCAGCCCTAACAGTAGCCAGGCAGCCTGTCCCTCTCCTGCCCAGGCTTGGGCTATTAGTCACTTCAGCAGACTTAGCTTCAAAAAGAAGAATGTGTGAGAGTTTCTGCATTCTGGCCCTGCCACAGCATAAAATAAACATCTGCATGTGGATAAGGTTAGGTGGGAACTTGAAACCACAAGGTCAGGTGACTGGTCATGGGGAGGGATTTTAGCTTATGGAGAAGAAAAATCATCGCTGCTGGAGCGTGTGTGTTTACCAAACCGCATGTGACTGTATCCATCAACCAACCAGGGGCCCACCCACTTGTGATCATTAGCCATGGGACAAGTGCCGTGTGTTTCCAGGCTACTGGAATTATTACCTGTCTCTTCAAAGGATGAGAGATCTGCAGCCCACATCAAGGCCACCTATGGCCCTTACAAAATGGCCAATAGATCACAATCTCCCTCAACATACCCCAAGCACATTCTGAGGATTTGCCGTGGGACAAGCAACATACTTAATGCATGTTAAATCATTTAGACCTCACAACAAACTAGAAAAGTAGTTATTATTGCCTCCACTTTAAGGAGAAAAGAAGTGAGCATCAGACAGGTTTGTAAGCTGCTTAGGATCACACAGCCAAAAAATGACAGAGCTGGAATTAAAACCCAGTTCCTCTGACACTAAGGCCAGTACTCTTAACCTTCCCCTCTCTGGCCCAGTTGCAAATTGTAACTAGAATTGCTCCAGAAAGGAAGAAGTGGCCTCTCTGACCTATATGACAATCACGGCAAATAGCTCAATTCTCTACTTTCAGAGAAGAAATGCATGGAAACTGGGATTTAACATCAAGCCGTCAGAACTCTGGATTGACCTATTTTTTAAAATAGATGAACCTATTAGAGCAGTGTTTGGCTGTCATCTTCCAACTCCCAGGTTTCCCAAAATACATGCAGTTACATGCATGGCTAAGGTAAGGCAGGAGCCCTTGCCAAAAATTCTTCTTGGAGGGCTTTCCGCCCCATCTCCTCATCAATAACCAAAAGTCTCAGGCTCCGAGCTGGAAAACATCATTAGCCTGTTCTCATCGAAGCAAACCAGGAGCCTCCTCCTGTGCCCACACATCTCCCCGGGAAGCCTTCGACAGGACTGGAGAGGACAGACTGATGGGACTAGACCAAGACACAAATAATGTACTTCCTCCCAAATGTGAAAACAACGCTTGAAGCCAGGGGGTAATGACAGGTTCTCCCAAGGTGCTTGCTTTCGTAGAGCTACAACCATCCATGCTTAGACTTCCAAGAATACCAAGTCTGGATTTCTTCCTTCCTCCCTTCTTCTCTTGGCATGCCCTTGCTTCCTTCCTTATCCTCCTCCAGCAAGCACATCCTGACCGCTGGGACTTGAGGATGCTGAGATGCAGGGAGCTTAGACCTTGTCCTGCCTTAGATTCTAACAAGGAGAGTGGCAAATAAACAATCCCAAGCACTAGAATGGTGCTATTTCCCCAGCAAAAAGGTGAGAGCGCTCAGAGCAAATCATTCATTGCTTGAAATATTAAAGTCAAGATAAAAAAGGCCTCTCGGAAGGTATGACATTCATGTGTAACCCCTCAAATCCGGGTCCCAAACTTGCTAGGAAAGCTTGCCTTGGATCCAATCTTTGAGTTCTGTGAAGCCCTAAGAAAAAGAAAACAGATTTTCTTTTTTCCGTTAGAGAGCAGGGTGGGGAGGAAAAAGAAACATGGCTCTAGTATTGCTTTTCTTATTCTTCAATATATTGACAAATATTTGAATTGTTTCAGTTTTCAAATTACTCTTGTCTGATTATCTAGTTTCTGCCCTTTGATGACTGGGATAGATATTATTGCATTGTACCAGTAAGAACATGGAAGCTCGGAGAGGAAAGTGGCTCTCCCAAGAGCTCACAGCAGAGAAGAATGGGTGTCTCATAGGCACCTCTGTCTGCCTGCAAAGCCGTGTCCTCGCCTCCAGACTACAATGGCTCTGTGCGTGCCATGAGCCCTGGGAAACAAGCAATGTTATTCAACTGCTGTCTCCCAGGCTTCACACGTGGCAGGGAAGGTGTGTTCAGGAGGCTGGGGTGTTGGGAAGAAAGTAAAGTGGGTTTTAATGGAAAAGATTGTTCTACTTATAGCAGCTCCAAAAGAAAAGTGATTCACTCTTCAGGCCTGACATGTTTTAAGAGACAGACATGCCTGTAAATTTGGCCAGACTCGTGGGTGCCAGATGATAATTGACAAAGACCCTGGGGCTTGGCCATCAAGCCAGGGCTTCCTCGTGTTCCTGGCCAGGCTCTCCAGGGGCCGAGCACAGTGCATAATTAAGTCGGATGGCTGCAGAGGGGAAGAGATGGGTCGGGTCGTTCTCCCTATAGAGAAGTTTTCTTCTTGGCAAGATGCAGAATGACACACTTCAGGCAGCAGGAAGATCATTTCCATAAAAGTCAGCAAGGGAGGGAGGGAAATGGTAAAGTTACTGAAAGACAAACAAAGCCCAAATACCATAAACAGAGTATGGAGTTCCCAACCAGAGGCACAATTATCTCTTACCTCAAACTTGGACAGGACTCAAGCAAGTATTATAAGAGATTTTCTCATGCACATGAGTAATTGCCCCTCTCATTAAAATGTTATAGATGAGCCTCGCTTGGAAAGCAGAAAAGTGTGAATTCCGATGCAGGACCCCGAGGAGGCTTAAAAGAGCCCCAAGAAGTCCCAGCAGAGAGCCTCAAGGCAGCACAGCAATCTCCTAGGGGGCAAATCATGGCCACAGCGAGAAGCATGAAGAAGAAAGGGTATTACTCAACACGAACACTAGCAGCACACATGCCCATAAATATAAAGAGTATTTATGTGCAGAACCAGGGAATATGGTTTTTAAATCTCACTTATAATTCCACTACTTCGGACACTTCCTTCTTGGATCAACGTCAGTACCTGCTTAAAAGAAAGAACTGATAGGACTGATAGTAACACATCTTAGAGAAGGAATGATTTATGTAGGATTTAATGGCATGACAAAGACCCGCACTGATGTCCTAGCCCACAAACTCTGGTGCACCATCTTCCTATCATAGGTGCTTTCTTGATATTTTGAAGCCACTGAACCTCCCAGGAAAAGCACAGATATTTGCTTCAGGGCTTAGAATTTCTAATCGAATACATCAGCTGATCACACATGAGCTGACGCTGGAACTGAAATAATCAGTTTGGATTTTTAGCCCTGAGCATCATCCTGAAGACATTGTGACTTGATTCTTAATGGTAACATACACCAACATGAGCAATTCGGAAGAAAATGTACCACTGAGGCACTCAAAGACTATGATTTTCATAGGAGACTTTCTGAGCTTGAGGAAACTACAGAGACATCTCCAAGTGAGTAGATCCCCTAGACAATTGATTACCAACAATTTCAAAAGCAGGAACAAAAAGAACAGCACAAAAATTAGAGGTGAGAGTTGCTCTTCTTGGCTTTCCTCAGTGGACCGTGGAGCTTGATTCTTGCTTTCTACTGTTTTTAATGCTGTTTGTCATCAGATGTGACACCCATTCTCCTCCATATGGCAGCACAGAGGTTTCTGAGTTGGGCAAGTATTCTCCCTGGGAAAGCTTAAGCATGTGACATGTCCTTGATGGGCTTTATCCTCACGTTATTGTCAAAGAACAAGGTGAATGCCACAGGAAGGGTGCACACCTCCGTGGGATTAGATGTGAGAAGGGACATCCAGACAGTCACTTTTGATGAGGGACTGATGACACATCTGAATGTGTATCAAGTTCACCATGACAACCCTTAAAATATGTCAGGGACAAATATCCTTCCAGATTGTGGGTAGTTCTGCCATTTTGTTATGTACCAGGTTTATTTTTTGATTATAAAGAATATGCTCCATTGTAGTATGTTTGAAAAATATGGAGAAACTAATAACAAAAATTACTTCAATTGTACCAGCAATAAGCACTTTCAATAGCTGACTTACTTTATTTATACCATCTTATTTTCAGTCATTCCAAATAAACGTGTTTGGGGGTACTAGATACCATTACGTCCCTTCCATTTTACACTTCCTTCATAGCATTATATATTGAACATTATCCCATGACGTTAAATATTCATAAAATGTGATTTTATTGGTTGAATAATACCAAATTATGTGAATATATAATATAACCAATCTTCATCAGTGGGTATTTGGTTTGCTTCCAGTTTTTTGTTAGTGTAAGTAGCAACATAAATAAATAAATGCTCATGCTTAAAACTGGTCGCATTTGCATACTGGTCAAAATTAGACAGAAAGGCACATCCAAAAGGAATTACATGAAAAAACAGAACTTACAAAGATATTGGGGGTGGTGGGGGGAGGTCAAGGAAAATCACCAAGGATGATGAGGCAAAAAGGAGTGGATCCAGAAGCGGTGAAGATGTCACTGTTAGCTAGGATGGAGGGAGCCAAGAGAAGCCAGCAAAGGGATATGGCAATAGGAGGGATCACCTGACCAGACACTCCCAAACCATAATCCAGCATGGAGAGAGCCAGAGAAAAACAAACGCCCTGCTCTCTACCCACTGCTGTCCGAGTGCCTCGGCTTCCCACTGGCTGACAGAGCAAGGGGGCGGTGCTGGTGTGGTCCACAAGGTTCAGCGTCCCTGGGTACAGAGTAGGCTGGCAACAGCATAAGACATACCTAGAGAATCAAGGAAAGACGATCCAGCTCACCATCTTTCCTCATCCCCTCCCTAAGTCAGACACATGAACATTGTAAACATTTTTATAGGCTGTGTGGCCAGTGTCTCTCTCTGAGGTTTCCCCATCTGAGTTCCAGATGGGGGCAAAGCAGCCCAGTTTGTCTGAGTCAGTCTGTGCCAAGTCCAGGACTCGGTCATCCTCTCCTCCAGGCCTGATTCGGCAGCAGCCCCTGAAGCTTTCTCTACCACTTGGTTCCTGAACCAGTGCCAACCGGGGCAGCCAGTCCGTTAGCATACTCAAGAAGTTCTGAACTTAGGCTTGCTGCCTAGGCCAATTATACACCACATCTCCAGGGTGATCCCTACCCCCGTTATTACACAATTATTCAACCGTATGACTGAGCTTCTTCCCTGGTTCCCATTTTTTTGTTGTTGTTGTTCTTTATTCATTGTTCCAGGGAGGAGCAGTACTCTCTACACTAGCTAGCAGTCTGAGGACTTGCCACCTGCCTAATTTTGGGCCAGCATCATCTTCCTGGAGACTGGTCCCTGCCTCCTTCCCAAGAAGGTGCTTGGCATCCTGCCTTCAACACAATAGACTACTGATGACCATAGCTGGGCTCCTTCCTGGGTAGAACAACTATTTGCTAGAAAGACTTGCTGCTGTGTTCTGCCACCAGGTCAAAACCCTTGGCTATCAAGTCTAGCCCAGGTGCAATTTGAAAAATATTTTAGGCACTGCATTTTGGGTCAGCTCTACAATCTGGTTATGATTCTAACCAAGGCTCAACACAGTCTGAATCTTCTTCCCGCTGAGGTTCCATTACATCTTGGAATTGGTTGTGCAATTATTAGTTAAGCCCTCAGCTTAACTAACTGTGAGAAAACACAATAAAAATCCAGGTAATCTGGTCGCTGCCTTTTGTTAATGACCTCACCTTCTCTCTATGGCCTCTGACCGTCAGGTCCAGCACATTGGTTTGGATGTTCTGCTGAGGACTGGCTGAGTGATTTGGAAAACTGTCTTCTCTGATGTAGAGAAATATCTGATTGTTCTCATCTGAGCTGTAGCAATGAACTCTTTGGCTCCATCCTTGGCCATGAAATATGTCTCCTATTTTATTGTGGGAAGATTTGCTCTGTTGGGGTCTATGTCCTGAGCCTTTGAAGTCAGCAGCATCAGAAGTTAATTCCAAGCAGGTCCTCAAGGTCCTCCACATGCTTTGGTGCTTTATAAATTGCATTCAAGGTTAATTTAAGCTCCTGTAGCCCAATAGACATTGTCCCGTGTGCCTCTGTTTCTTTGTCTCTCTATTTCCAACAGTACAAGTTCAAGTCCTGTCTTTGTTTTGTCAGGTGGGTCTCATTAAAATCTTGTATTAAACTTTGCCTCTTTTGAAGTACCAGATCTCATCCATCTGTTTTGTTTTTTTAATGACTTTATTTAGAATTTTTTCAAACTTAATGGAAATGTTTGAGGGACAGGGTCTGATTAACTGATCTTTCAGTTAACGGAGGATTATTGTCAACCAATATTTTTAGACTTTTGCATTTCATCTCATTTCAAATGTCTCTTCTGTTTGCTTCAGCTGACCATCCCCCAGTCTGCAGATCTTAAAGCTTAGTTTAGTCCCTTCCTCTGCTCCACACTTGGGACTGAATGTCCAGAAATTAGTCTTCAAGGGACCTGAGTGAGGAAAGGAAGCTGTATAAGATATGTAGAAGGGGGAAAAATCAAGGAGCGAGATGATGTTCCCCAAAATCCATAAAGCAAACCTGATAATCATGGACCACAAATCAGCATCAAATCTAAACACATAAGGGAAGTGTCATAAAGAGTGACCAAGGGTTTAAGTCAACATAGCACTGAATGATAAAGTAGGCTGGAAATGAGAAGAAAAAAGAAGGAGTCCAAAATATTGCTCCCAACACCAACAGGTGTTTGACTGTTTTTATAGGAAGTTCTTCAAAACTTCTGCAAAAAATAAATAAATAGCAATAACAAAAGCAAAACCAAAAATAAAAACTTATGCTTCTCCTGAAGGTACTGGAAAATGTCTCTTTTCCCACAAGTTTAAGCATGCCATTTACCATGGAATATTTTTTATTTCAAAAAAAAATGTCAGTATCATCATTGCCATTTAAAAAGAAATATGAAACTGTTCGTGAAAGCAGCATCTTTGGCTTGTGTGTCACATGCAAGCATTTATGACCAGAAGGCAACTTAACTCCTTTGTTTTCCTGATTTTCTTAAATAAGCTCATTATTTGGAGTTTTCAAGTCTCACATGGCCACTGATGAGATAGCCCCTGGCTTCCTTCACATCACATTTCACTGCCAGGATGAAGATGGTAGGACACAAAGTTCCTAAAGAGGTGAAGCAGGTCAAGTAGAACGAGTTCTAGCCATTCGGCATTCGGGGTTCGGTGGGATGGTGCATGAAAGAATTTACTGGATCAATACTAAACATGAATGAAAGAATATCTCAGCCTAAATTTGGGAGTTCATTTTCAAAATGATGATCCTATCTCACCCTGAACAAAAATCAACTCAAAGTACATCAAAATCTAGAAATAAACCATAAAAAAAAAACTGCAACTATTAGAAGAAAACACAGGGGCAATGCTCCAACATACTACTGCAGGCACAGACTTTCTTATCAGGACTCCTGAAGCTCAAGAAATGAAATCAAGAATCAATCAATGGAGTAGCTTCAAATTAAAAACCTTCTGCACAGCAAAGGAATCAGCTAAGAGCATGAAGAGTCTATAGGATAGGAGAAAATCTTTGCCAGCTATGTTTCTGGCACAAGATTAATATCCAGGACATATAAAGAACTCAAATAAACTTAATACGAAAAATATATAATCGAGTCAATAAACAGGAAAATGAACTAAACAGATGTTTCTCAAAAGAAGAAATACAAATGGCCAACAAATATAGGGAAAAAATGCTCAAGATTGCTAGCAATCAAGGAAATACTAATCAAAACTGTACTGAGATTTCATCTCACTCCAGTTAAAATGGCAATTATCAAGAATATAAACAAAAGTTAGCACTGGCAAGGATGTGGGGGTTAAAGTTACAGTACACTCATACATTGTCAGTGGGACTGCAAATTAGTACAACCACTTTGGAAAGCAGTGTGGAGATTCCTCAAATGACTAGGATGGGAGCCACCATATGACCAAGCTATTCTACTCCTTGATATTTAACCAAAAACTAAATTCAGCATACTGTAGTGATACATGCATACCAATGTTTATAGCAACACAGTTCACAATCACCAAGTTATGGAACTAGCCCAGGTGCCCATCAACAGACGAATGGATGAAGAAAATGTGATCTATATAAACAATGAAGTTTTACTCAGCCATAAAGAATGAAATTACATAATTTGCTGATATACAGATGGAACTGGAGAATATCATGCTAAGTGAAATAGGCCAGACTCAGAAAGTCAAGGGTTGAATGCTTCCCCTCATATGCAGAAGCTAGAGAGAAAAAGAATTTAAAAAGAATGGGATCCCATGAGAATAAAAAGGAGAACAATGGTATAGAGGAAGGGGATTGAGGGTGAAGGAGAAGGCACATGAAAGGGAAGGAAATGCAGAATAAAATGGACCAAATTATGCTAGATGCACTTAGGAATAAATCACAATGAATTCCACTTTTATTTGTACATCTATAATGCACAACTGTATTAACAATAAATAAGTAGAAAGAAAACCAATAAAGTAGAATAAGAGAATTAGGCAGAGGGAGAAAGGGAATTTGGTGAAGTGCTGGGTATTGAAATGAAGTTTATGATATTATATGAATGTATGAAATGTCAATTACATATAACTAATAAAACTAAAATAACTAATAAAAACAAAAAAATAATAATCCTAATATCATATCATCTAGGGGAGGCTTCAAGTATTATGGAAGTTTACCAAAGTGTGGAACAAATGGAAGAATCTATATACAGTTAAAGCTCTAGAGAGAGAACAATGTCCAACTAAAAGAATTTTTAAATCCCCACATTATCAGAACACAGAGAGCAATCAGCCACCCAAGAAAAAGTAACAGAGAATAAAAAGGCACAAGCAAACATCATAGGGAGAGTTGAGGCTAACATTTTATCTAAATGACAAAGAATCCAAATAGTCCAGACCAGAATGGATGAGATTGACCATCTTGAGACACAGAGGAAAAAAATCCAGACTAAACCAACTGATGTCTCAAGCAACTTCAGAACAGAGAAATTGAATACATTCTGGAATTGCTGGGTTCTTTGAAATATGTTGCTTCTACTCTATGTTTATGTATTGTCCTCACTTCAGAGTGAAGGATAAGTCACTGTCAAAAATCTTTTAGATGAAAAAAAGAAATTACAGAAGACCTGAGTAGATGGAAAAATATTCCATGCTCATGGTTAGGCATAATCAATATAATAAAGATGGCCATTCTACCCAAAGCCCTTTACAGATTTAATGCAACCCCATCAAGATACCTATGACATTCTTCACAGATATAGAAAAAGCAATTCTCAAGTTCATATGGAATAACAGGAGACCCAGACTAGCAAAAACATTACTCTATAGAAAGGAAGAAATAGGGGGTATCTCAATCCCTGACCTGAAATTATACTACAGAGCTATAGTAACAAAAACAGCATGGTATTGGTATCAAAACAGAACCGAAGACCAGTGGAACTGAATAGAAGATCCTGAGACAAAACCCCATATCCTTAACTATTTGATATTTGATAAAGGGGGCAAAAGTATAGTGTGGAAGAAAGATAGCCTGTTCAACAAATCGTGTTGGACAAACTGGACCGCCATTTGTAGACAACTGAAGCTGGATCCTTATCTTTCACCCTGCACAAAAATTAAATCAAAATGGATCAAAGACCTGGATATTAAGCCTACAACTTTAAATTTACTAGAAAAAGAAGTCAGGTCAACACTACACCTTATAGGAGTCGGCAGCTTCTTCCTTAACAAAACTCCTATGGCACATGCTGTAAAATCAAAATTAAATGAATGGGATGCAATTAAACTAAAAAGCTTCTGCACAGCTAAAGATCTAGTCAAGAGCATCAAAAGAGAACCTACAGAATGGGAGAAAACTTTTGCCTGCTACACCTTGGACAGAGGGCTAATATCCAGAATATATAGGGAACTAAAGAAACTAAAGTCCAAACTCAAGAATAATCCAATCGATAAATGGGCTAAAGAACTCAAAAGGAACTTCTCTCCAGTGGAAGTCCAGAAAGCCCACAAATATATGAGAAAATGCTCTACATCATTAGCTATAAGGGAAATGCAAATCAAAGCTTCAATGAGGTACCACCTCACTCCTGTTAGAGTGGCAAAAATGAAGAATACAAACAACGACAGATGCTGGAGGGGCTGTGGGAAAAGAGGAACACTGTTACACTGCTGGTGGGACTGCAAACTGGTTAAGCCACTATGGAAAGCTGTATGGAGAATCCTCTAAAAATTAAGGATGGAACCACCTTATGACCCAGCTATCCCACTCCTGGGAATTTTCCCAAAAGACTTAGAATCAGCGTATTATAGCGATGTGGCTTCCTCAATGTTTATAGCAGCTCAATTTACTATAACTAGACTATGGAATCAACCCAGATGCCCCTCACTCAACGAGTGGATACAAAAACTTTTGTACATATATACAATGGAGTACTACTCGGCCATTAGAGATGACGATATTATGGCTTTTGAAATCAAATGGATGGAGATGGGTAGAATTATGCTTAGTGAAGTCTCCCAATCTCAGAGACTCAAGGGCCGAATGGTTTCTCTCATCTGTTGATGCTAGCATATATGGGGAAGCAGTAGGGCAGACAGCTAACCTAACAAA
>PVKS010034984.1:0-20439 GCA_004027875.1 Aplodontia rufa
TTTGAAAAAATAAACAAGATAGATAGGCCCCTAGTGAATCTAACCAAAAGAAGGAGAGAAATGAAGAAAATCAATAAAATCTCCAATGAAAAGGGAATGATCACCACCGAACCCATTGAAATCCAACAAATTATAAGATCATATTTTGAAAACCTATACTCCTCCAAATTTGATAGCTTGGAAGAAATGGATAAATTTCTTGACACATACAACATCCCTAAATTGAATCAGGAGGATATTGAATTCCTAAATAGCCCAATTACAGGCACTGAAATCCAGATTGCAATTAAAAGTCTACCAAAGAAGAAAAGCCCAGGACCGGATGGCTTCTCCGCTGAAAGTTTTACCACACTTTTGAGGAGGAACTAACACCTCTCCTTATTAAGTTATTCCAAGAAATTGAAAAGGAGGGAATGCTCCCATCCACTTTTTATGAAGCAACCATAACTCTGATACCAAAACCTGACAAGGATACATCAAGAAAAGAAAACTACAGACCAATATCCCTTATGAACTTGGCTGCAAAAATCCTTAATAAAGTGCTAGCAAACTGTATTCAAAAACTTATCAAGAAAATAATGCATCATGATCAAGTGGGCTTCACCCCAGGAATGCAGGGCTGGTTCAACATACGCAAAACAATTAACGTAATCCACCACTTAAACAGAAGCAAGGACAAAAACATATGATCATCTCATTGGATGCAGAAAAGGCCTTTGCTAAAATCCAGCACCCTTTTATGTTCAAACCTCTAGAGAAGATGGGGTTCAAAGGACCATTTCTGAACTTTGTTAAGGCTGTATATGCTAAACCCTCAGCTAGTATAATACTAAACGGAGAAAAGCTGAAAGCATTTCCACTAAAGTCGGGAACAAGACAAGGCTGTCCGCTCTCACCTCTTTTATTCAATATTGTTCTTGAGACCCTAGCTGGAGCAATCAGGAAAGAGAAAGAAATCAAAGGAATAAAAATAGGAAGAGAGGAAGTCAAACTCTCTCTTTTTGCTGATGACATGATCCTGTATCTGGAAGATCCAAAAAACTCCATCAGTAAACTCCTTGAACTCATAAGTAGATTTAGCAAAGTGGCAGGATACAAGATCAACACACATAAATCAATAGCTTTCCTATATACTAATAATAATAGGACTGAAGAAGAAGTCAGGAAATCAGTCCCTTTCAAAATAGCTTCGAAAAAAATAAAATACTTGGGAATTAACCTAACAAGGGAAATCAAAGATCTCTTCAATGAAAACTATCAAACATTGAAGAATGAAATCCAAGATGACCTAAGAAGATGGAAAGATGTCCCCATGCTCTTGGATAGGCAGAATTAATATAATAAAAATGGCCATTCTACAGAAAGCTTTATATAGATTTAATGCTATCCCTATAAAGATACCTATGTCGTTCTTTACAGACATAGAAAAAGCAATTCTCAAATTCATTTGGAACAATAAGAAATCAAGAATTGCCAAAACACTACTAAGCAAGAAAGATGAAGCAGGTGGTTTTGCCATTCCAGATCTAAAACTATACTATAGAGCCATAGTAACAAAGACAGCATGGTACTGGTATCAAGACAGGAAAGAAGACCAATGGAATAGAATAGAAGATCCTGAAACAAATCCTCAAATCTTTAAACATCTGATTTTTGACAAAGGGGGACAAAATATTACATGGAGAAGTGACAGCCTCTTCAACAAATGGTGCTGGACAAACTGGTCATCCACCTGGAGAAAATTGAAATTAGACCCATATCTTTCTCCTTGCACAAGAATCAAATTAAAATGAATCAAGGAGCTAGGTATTAAACCAGCTACCTTGCAACTGATAGAAGACAAATTAGGTCCAAAACTTCAACATTTGGGAGTAGGCAAAGACTTTCTCAACAGGTCTCCAAAAGTGAAGGAATTAAAGTAAAAAATCAGTGAATAGGATTCCATAAAGCTAAAAAGCTTTTGTACTGCCAAGGAAACAATCAAAAGAGTCAAGAGGTTTCCTACGGAAATGGAGAGAATCACGGGCTATGATTCCTCTGACAAGGGTCTCATATCCAGAATCTATAAAATCCTCAAAAATGTCAACTACAAAAACACCAACAGCGCAATTGATAAATGTGCCAAAGAGCTAAATAGAGACTTCTCACCAGAGGACATTGATCAAGCCTCTAGTAATCAGAGAAAGGCAAATGAAAACCACATTAAGATATCACCTTACACCAGTCAGAATGGCAAAGATGAAGAAAATAAACAATAATAGATGCTGGAGAGGCTGTGGAGAGATAGGCACACTGACACACTGTTGGTGGAGCTGCAGACTGGTACAGGCCCTCTGGAAAGCAGTGTGGAGAAACCTTAAAAAACTAGGGATGAGCCCACCATACGACCCTGCTATTCCACTCCTGGTTATCTTTCCAGGGGACTTAGAATCAGCACATTACAGTGACACAGCAATATCTATGTTCATAGAAGCTCAATTCACTATTGCTAGACTATGGAAACAACCCAGATGTCCCTCACTGGATGAATGGATCCAAAAACTGTGGTACATTTATACCATGGAATTTTACACAGCAATTAGAAACAATGATATTGCAGCCTTTGAAGGTAAATGGATGGCTATGGAAGAAATCATGCTGAGTAAAATTAGCTTAACCCAGAGAACTAATGGTGAATTGTCTCCACTCGTCTGTGGAGGTTGGGACTAGACCCTGGCCAGTGAGAAAGTTGATCTATTATCATGTGTTAAATCCAGAGAAGATGTAATGCTATACAACATAATCCTTTTTTAGAGATATTGTGGGAAGGGGAAGGGAGGGATAAGGGTGGGTAATTGCGGGGGGAACTCCTGGGGGTAATTGTAATATCCAGAATCTATACTCAATTGATTTTATTTCATTAAAAACTTGTATGGTTGTTCAAAAATTAAAAAAAAAGAACTATTAAAAATATTTGGAAGAATATAAAAAAATTTTTCACCAAGCAATGACAAATTATCTTGAAAAAAAAAACAACAACAGAAAATCTCATCAAAGGAATAAAACTTATGCAAAAGAACAAAATGGAAAGTATAAAATCAGAAAATACAAAAGAACAGTAGTTTTGAATTAAAAAAGGTATCTTTATCTTGTGGTGAAAATATTCAGTATCATATAGATACTAGCTTTACTTAACAGATAAATTTAAAACACTCCAATCAGAGATATGGGTTTTTTGATTGGATGTTTGTGTTTAGATTAATGAGGCAATGCACTTCTTGTGGATCATCTGAGTATTTTGGACATTATACAAATGGCCACAGGCTATGCTCAATGCATGGAAGATGTGAGCAGTTTATTCCTTTACCCTGGAGCTTGGGACTGAGTCTTTTCATAATGTGCTATTTAGCTCTGCAATTCTTCACTAATAACCTGCATTGGTTACTTTCTTGTAGCTACTGTATTAAATTCCACCCGGCTCAGTGGTTTAAAAGAAGAAAATCATTTTCTCTCACAGTTCTAGAGTCTAAAGACCAAGTCAAGGTGCAGGCAAGGCCATGCTTCCTCTAGGTTCTAGGGAAGAAACCATTCCTTACCTCTTACAGCTTCTGGTGACTGTCAGTATTTTGTGGCTTCCTTGGCTTTTGGTCACAACACCCCAATCTCTGCCTCCAGCCTCCTATCATTTCCTGCTTAATCTCATTCTCTGTGGGCTTGTCCTATAAGTCCCTCTGTCTCCTTCTTACAAGAGTACATGGGATGGCATTTAGGGCTGACCCAGATAATCCAGGACAAGTCCCCTCCTCTTGGGAATCCTACTTTCATCACATATTTTGCCAGGTGAGGTAGCATTCACAGGTTCCAATTTGAGGATGTGAACATATACTTTTCGGGTCCACCGTATAACTCATGTTACTATCTGAAGAAGACAACCGTGTCTGAGGTATCTAATAATTAGCAGCCTAGCTACACTCCTGTGAGGATCCTTTAATACCTTCAGAAGACTCGGCTACAGAGCAAATGAGAGGACATCAGAATTCTTTGGGGAATTATTGGAACAATATCTGTCATCTATCACACCAGGTTATAACAACCTTGGATTCAGAAAATGTTGCTGCTTTAAAAATAATTTCTCTTGGCAGGGCCCAGTTCTACTGCAGGAATGCTACAACAAAGAACTGGCTTCTGAAGACATGGCTTCCTTACTTCTGTTTAGCTATCAGGCTTCAAGGTGCCTCAACCTGCTAGAGCACATTCCTAACTCATTCGAGATGCTTGGAGTGCTGTTGAGATGAGTGGGCCTGATATTTTCATTTTATTTTACTTTGCACTATAAAGATAACACATGCTCGTTGTTAAAACTTAAAACAGGCACATATAAGCAAAGAGTAAGTTAACGTCCTATTTCCTAATTACTAGCCACACTATTATCATCCCATCAGTATCCATAGTTCGCTGCTGTTATCAGCTGAGGATTGATCTTCACATGCAAATGTATGTGTGTATATATATTACATATATATGTATGGTGTGTTAGGATCTATGGCAACTATCTTAGTTTTAATTTTTTTAACTTTTATTAATAGCCCTGTCTTATTTTTAAAGAAAAAAATTACCTTTAAACTGAAATTACTGTTTCTAGTATTAATCATCTATTGCAGCAATCCAGGTGAGAAATATTAGTGGATAATATTAGCAATAGAACTCTGAGAATTGGTCAAATGATGGAACTCCAGATGCTTACTTGGATTCAAACATGCAGCTGACAATATTCTTTTAAACACTTTGGTAAATTGGGTCCTGAGTAGGTGAGGCATACAGGGTCTCACCTCTGTTGGTTTCTATTTACTATTTAGGAAGCCTAGCACATTTCCTTCCCTTTGCTTTGACAGGAAATAGTTGTCTACTTTATTTCCAATTTAAAATGCTCTTTGATAACTGCCAAGATAAACTCTGATGCTTTTCCAATCCCATTAAATATTTCTAGCTCTGTTATCACATACGCACTCTTTATGTATGGAACTTTCACAACAGAAAAATTCATGCTGCTTCTTTCTAGGGGAAAGATTGTTTCCCTACTCTCAGCATCATTTCTAGTCTTTCTCATCTGCAGCACGTGCTCTTAAGAGAAGTCTGTTCCCTCCACAGTGCTGTGCTGGGTTTTCTGGACAGATTTGAGGTATCCATCCTTTTCTTAAATTGTTGAATGAAAATCTAAATCAGTTGTGGTAGCACATGCCCATAATCCTAGCTGTTCAGGAAGTCAAGGCAAGAGGACCACAAGTTTGAGGCCAGCCGGACCAACTTGGAGAGATCCTATCTCAAAATAAAAATTTAAAACTCAAACTTGGGATGTAACTCTATGTAGCACAGTGGTAGAGAAATCTTGGGCTCAATACCCAATCTTGCAAACGAAATATTGAAAATCTTGATAGGATTATAGAATATATGGTAGTTCAGTATCACAAATTGGTGAATTTGTTAAGTCAGCTTTCCATTAATGTAACGAAATACCCAAGGTATTTTGGCTCATGGTTTTGGAGGTTTCAGTACATGATTCACAGGCCCTAGTGCTTTAGGGCTGTGATAAGTCAGCACACCATAGCGGAAGAACATAGAAGGACAGGTTGCTCACCTCATGGTCAGAAACAAAACAAAGAAAGAGGAAGGGTCGGAATATCATCTTAAGGGCACCTCCCAATGACTTAACTTCTTCTCATGAGTCTCACCTCTAAATGTTCCACCACCTCCTAATGGCACCATGGGCTGGGGACCAAGTCTCACTCATGGGCCTTTGGGAGACATTTAAGTTTCAAATTAGAGCAGTGAGCTAATTTTTTCATTCATCAAGCATATTTTTGACATAATAAAATACTGGGCATTGCTCTAGGTTCTGAGCTAAAGCATTTCACCAAAAAGACATATATTTCTGCCTTTGTAGACTTTGTATTCTATTAGGGGAGTAAAGCAATAAATAAGAAAAACAAACTATAAGATGTATTTGAATATTTGCAGTACCATTGAGAAAAATAAAAGAAGAGGACCAGATTCAGAGTGCTGGATATTGTGCACGTACAATTTTAAATTAGGTGATCAGGGTGGGCCTCACTAGAAAGGTGACACTCAAGAAAAGACTAGAGGGAAGTATGGGAACAAGCTATATACCAGGGTCTGGGGAAAGAATATTGCGAGCAGAACAGAAAGAGCAAAATCCCTGAGGCAGGACTATACCTGGCATTTTTCAAAAAGAAAGGAGGTCAGTATGGTGGAGTAGAATGAAATAAAGCAGGGAATGAAGAGGTGAGTTTAGAGAGATCCGAGAGGGCCTCATCCTCATCTCCTAGTAAAAGGTTGGACTTTTTTGGTTTTTTTTTTTTTTTTTTTTTTTTTTTTTTTTTTTTTTTTTTTTTTTTTTTTTTTTTTTTTTTTTAAAGAGGAAAGGACTATGAATGAGAGAGAAAGAAACAATTTTATTTAGTTTTTCATGTGGCTTTCATTGTGCCAACACTTTGTTGGGTAGGGTGGTGCTGGGGTTTGAACTTGCATCCTTGCTCATGCCAGGCAAGCACTGCAACTGCTGAGCCACTGCTCCAACCTAAGGACTTTGCTTTTTAATCTGTTAGAAATAGGAAGGTAAGTTTCAAGCAGATGAGTAACATTATCTGACTTAAGTGATGAGTAGCATCACTCTCACTACTGGGGTAGGAAGAGACTCAAAAGTGAGTGACCAGTTAGGATCTATTGCAATAATTCAGACAAGAAGAAAGAGTGCCTTAGACCAGGGTTCTAGCAGCAGGGATAGTGAAAAGTCATCAGATAAAGGAGATATTTTGAAGGTAGAGACAGCAAGGTTTTCTAATGAGTTGGATATAGTGTGAAACACAAGTAGAGGTTTCCTCCAAACTTCACTGGTCTAGAAAACTGAAATAATGAATTTCCTATGAAGTGCAGGTGTGTCACAGTTAAACATCCAGTTTGGCCCATGGTAGACTTGAGGTGTTTATTAGGCATGCAAACAAATACATTACGTAGGAAATTAGATATAGAAACCACAGATCAAGTAGAAGGATAGGCTGAGATAGAATGTTTGTAATTTTCAGAGTATACCCCCTCCCTGAAATATGATGTTGAGGAATATCAAGAAGAGCTAGAACAAGAATGAGAAAAGTTCTGGGAGCTGAGCCCTAGGCATTTCTACATCAAGCAGTAAGGACCAGAAAGCTGTAATGATCAATGAGATACCTGGAAACGCTTGAGGCCGGGAACAAGATGCTCAAAGGGAGAGTAGTCAGTATTGCCAAATGTTGTTGGTAGATCGAGAAAAAGAAGAGAAGTAAAAATACCCAAGTACAAAAACCCTGCTTAAGAAAGTAGAAGGTGGGGGCTGGAGCGGTGGCTCAGCAGTTGCGGCGCTTGGCGCTTGCCTGGCATGCACAAGGACATGAGTTCAAACCCCAGCACCACATACACAATGAAGTTTTGGAGCAACGAGGGCCACATGAAAAACTAAAAAACTAAAAAGAAATTGTTTCTCTCTTTTTCTCTCTCTCTCTCACTGTCCCTCTCTCTTAAAAAAAAATGCAGAAAGGGAAGAGAATTAGAGGGAAGGAGCTGTAGTAGCCAGGGGTCAAGGACTTGTTTTTTATATGGAAGCATTATCAGATAGAACACAGTCTGTTTGGGCTATAGCATTTTAACAAATGGTGGATTTGGATGCCCATTGAGAGGGGATGTTCTCAGTTCTCCACCCTCTGTACTTACTCTCTTTGTCTAGTCCTTTTACGTTCCTGTTTGCAATTTTTGCAGGAAACTCTAGGTTGCTGTGGATTTGCTGTTTGTAGTGGTGGCCTTTGTAAATAACCCTGAAGGATTGCAATTGTACTTATAAAACACGTAACATGTAGTTTGTAATTACAGTGAGGTGCTTTTAGTTATGTAATTTTTTTTAAACAAAGAGGGGACAGTGACACAGAGAGAGAGAGAGAGAAGCAATTATTTAGTTTTTCATGTGACTTTCATTCCTCAGACACTTGGTTATGTATGCGGTGCTGGGGTTTGAACTCGTGTACTTGAACATGCCAGGCAAGTGTCCTAACCACTGAGCAACCACTCCAGTCCCCTAGTTATGCATTTTTAAAAATATAAAAAAAATAATTTTTTTCTTCTTTGGAAAAATATCCAAAGCAAAACTTTGCTTATGGCATACAATTTAGAATCAAAAAGGGGAAATAAATAGTAATCATGATGTAGCGTAAGAGATACTCCCCTGTTAACACTTGGGCGTATATACTTCCTGTCTTTTGTGATTTTGTTTTTCAATGAAACTGTAACTGGGATCATAGTATAATGTTCTATAATTCACTATTTTCACTTAACATACATAAAGTATGTTGAAATCAGTAACTATTCTATAGTATCATTTTATAAATATACAGAATTCTATTGAATGGATGGATCAACATTTGTTTAATTGATCATCTGTATAGATATTTATTTATGTACTGTGAGTATGATAATGTTACAATAAACATCTTTTTAGTTAATCTTTGTAGTCATCTGTTACTAAAGAGAATTGGAATCATAAATTACATAAGGCTGGCTTGAAAAGGGAGATACTTGTCCTGAGACTAGGCTAGCTCATGCAGAACCCCCATAAAGCCTTTCTCCTATAAATCATCTCATTTAATCTTCACCCCCAAAGGAGGGATATTGTAAAGTTTTTCTTTGAAAACCTGAGGAAATTTTGGGAAAGTCATGTGTATATCAGAACCCAGATCCTCAGATGTAGGAAAAGATCAGTGTTCTAAATTAGTGCTCTTTCCACATAACTTCCAAATCTTTCTTCCATGTCAGTAAATAAATAGGCCCACATTTACCTGTTGGCTCTTCTGCATCTAGTCCTTGGTGACGATTTATTCTGAGGTTTTCCTCCAGCTGCTGTTTACTATTTAGGCTGTTAGCATCTGTATGGACCACTGCAAATTTTGGCTTGGGTTTTTAATTCTGCTTCTCACACCTGTCAGTTGTCTAATTAGGTGCGTTGATTACTTTGTCATTTCCACTTTTCTCAAATTCCCTTTCAAACACTCTAGAAATGCTTTGATTAATTGATGTCTTATGCCTTTCTACACTCAACTCCACTGATCTGGGGGCTATGTTCGTAGATTTCTGTATGATTTTCATGTAATTGGTGCTCACCTTTTTTAATACCAGTTCCATCTGGGGCCACTTGTTCAGAGGTAGCCAAAAAGTGCCATTAAAGATTCTTAAATATAAAGCTCTCCCCTGTTTTCATGTCTTCTTCTCACTTTGTCATGGTGCCTTTTATTTGCTTTTTCTTGTCATTCTGGGTAAAGAAAAATTGACATTTTATATTATTAGTAAGGATGTTACTGTTCATCGTTAGAGTGTCATACAATGCCAGGTTTTCTTTTTTGACTTATCAAATAAGTTTTCTTTATCTCAAAGCTTTAAGCAATTTAAAATCAGATACTATGAACTATGACCCACCCCTGCGCCATCCTAACCCTATCAGTCTGCCAGGGCTGCCATGACAAAGCACCACAGACTGTGGAGTTCAAACAAGGAACACTTATTCTCTCATAGTTCTGCCAGGTTTAGAGGCAAAAATAAGAACATCAAACTTACATATTGAATCACTGAAATTTACACTATTTTTATTCTGTGGCTCATATACGTATATGTATTTTGTACTTATCAGTGCAGTGGAAATACAGCAGAAAAAAAACTCAATTAATGTGTTTGTGTGTGTTTTAACCTTACTTTCATATACATGCACTCTAGTAACTTCTTTTTTATCTCTCTCTCTCTCTCTTTTCTTTCTGTACTTGGCATTGAACCCATGAGTGCTTCACCACTGAGCTTCATCCCAGCCCTTCTTATTTTTTATTTTAAGACAGGGTCTCACTAAGTTGCTAAGGCTGGTCTTGAACTCACAATCCTCCTGCCTCAGCCTCTCCAGCCACTGGGAATTCAGGTGCGTGCTGCCACACCCAGCCCAGTAACCTCTCTTTGCATTACTTATGAGTAAATTCTGAAAGGAACAGGAGCTATGGATTGCCTCCTTTCCCTTTCCTGTAATGCTACAGTTTTAGCATGAATGGCTGGCTAACAGAGAAGCACTGCAAATAAGAAAGACTTGGTAAGATTCCATGACCATTTGTGTTTCTTAGAATTGGATCATCTTCTGCATTCAAAGCAAAATCTAGAACAATCAGAAAACATGGCATGACCTTTCAGGGCTGTCAGCTTACTCAGCTGAAGAAGTTCATGCTGTCCTGACACTTGCTTTGTGTCTTCCAGAGCTCGTCTGCACTGGGAGTCTGCCACAACTCTTTCCAGGACAGTGCACACATTGGGGTGGCAAGGAATGGCAGACAGACCTAGGGCATCCACCTCTTTGGCTCACACATATGCTCCACTGTCCTAGGAGACTTCACTCTCAAAACGTACTTTCAAAGATAAAATTAGTAAGAATTCCAAGGCCACAAACACTGAGCTGAAATCCAAACCTGGGGCCCTTCTGACCCCCAGGGCCTGTGTGGTTGCCCAGGCCACGTGCCGTGGAAGCCAGAGCCGATTCTAGCCTTTTCAAATGACTTCCTGATCTTTGGAGTCTTAAAAAATTTTGCTAAAAAAAAGAATGGACATTCACTGTGTTCCAGGCAGGACTCAGCACTGCAAATGCCACCTCATTTCATCCCCAAACAACAGCATGAGGGGGAGTCAGTGGTGATCTCTATTTCATGGAATCACCAACAAAAGCCAAATGAAAAAAAAAAAACTAAATAAAATTGTTTCTCTCTTTCTCTCCCCCTCTCACTGTCCCTCTCTCTTTAAAAACAATTTTTTTTAAATAATACAGAGATAAATACATGATTCTGGTTTTAATGGCCGATGTTTCTTCTAAGATATCGTGAACCACTTGGGTGGAACTGTAAGGCAGGCTGTCCACCGGGCTCCGGAACAGACAATTGATAGGCTTCTGTCCTGTCAATCATCTCTTTTGGGCACATGATGCCATGTGTCCCAGCCAGATCCACCCTCACTGTTTCCGTGTTCCTGCCAGGTAGATCCACTGCTGAGAAGTCTAAGTCTCCATCGAAGATTACACCAGAATCAAGCTTTGAAGTAGAGATTTTTTGTCAACTGCAGTCCTCCAGCTGTAGCTATTTCTGTTGCTGAGCAAATGCTGAAACTGGAAGGGGGCAGCTTTCCTCCAGAGCTTGCCCTGCCAAATATGTCTGGAAAAGCTGCCTGGAAATATCTTCCTGGGCTGCACACAGAAGGAATGGGCGTCCTTCTGACTCTTAACTTTGCAAGGAGAATAAAACTTCCATGCTGAGTGCCTTCTCAACAGGGTTTCCTGAACCTTGCAAAATACCATTATTCTCCAGGAACATCCTAGGCTCCAGCTTTCAGCAGCCTCTATCAGCAGCATCCAGTTTAAAACTGAACTGAGGGCCTCACTTGGAATCTATGTTTTAATCAGTTCACGACTATTTGGGTGGGAGTCCATGATTTTAGCAATTGTCTCAAAAGTCATCTTCTTATACAATAACACAACTCTTCAATAAAATTTTTAAAAAGATATTAATTGTTGCCTCTTCCTCTCTCCCTCTTCCCACTCTTCATGTTATCTGGTTTTTATACACTCTTTAGGAAAATCTCATAATCAAAAAATCAATGATGGGCTGGAGCAGTGGCTCAGTGGTTTCAGCGCTTGCCTGGCAAGCACAAGGACCCGGGTTCAAATCCCAGCGCCATGTACATAACTGAGTGTTGGAGCAACAAAGGCCATGTGAAAACCTAAATAAAGTTGTTTCTCTCTTTCTCTGTCTCTCTCACTGTCCTTCTCTCTTAAAAAAAAATCAGTGACAAAACCCATAAGAATGGATATAATCTCTGATTTGCGAATGGATGTAGGGAAGAAATGAAGATGGGAAAAAGGGGAGTTCAGATGTAAGTTAAGGCTGGCCACAGTGGTTGCATACACACTCACAAACTGCAGCTTTACCCTGAAAGCGCACAGAGCCCTTGTGAGTGGACTTGTGAACTTGGAAGAAGGAAGTGATGTTGAAATTCAGGATTTTATTAACAGATTGAACTGCCTGAAGGACAGAGAGCTTAGGGGCTGGAAGACTAGGAAGCACACACACACACACACACACACACACCAAAATAAATAAAAAAATCCAAAACTAAAACAAAACCCCAATCCCCCACAACAGGTGGCAGTAGCCAACATGAGGCAGAGAAGTACAATATTCTTTTAAAATAAAAATCGAATAAATATTTTTTGCAATTTGAGATGTGAGGCACAATGTTTTGACACATACCTCTTGCACTGGTAATGCATTTGTAGTCCATGAAACTACTACATGGTTTCACATCCATCTTTTTTTTTGCATGTTCGTGCTAACATATAGGGAAATCGACAAGGCAAAATGAAAACATAAAGGAACTACTGTAAAAATATTGTCTTATTTGGATTTGGGCACCACCAATTTTGCCAAATCCCTCAAGATTTCCATTGCCCTGCATAGGCAGGGATAAAGCAAAATATAGTGGCGAATGCCAAATTATTTTAGGTGGAATGTTTTCCAATTTTTTTTTCATGCAATGTCAGTAGTTCTTTAAAAACCAAGTGAATGGTTTTGACATCCTTTTGTTTTCCTCATGTTTATTTAAGAATCATATAAATTTCTGACCCTGCCTTAGTTTTTCAGACATCATTTCCAAGGAACTGATTTCATTTGTGAATATGCTGAAATCTGAAAGAATGGAAAAGAACAGACATCGGTGTGAAATGGTGCTCCAGATGCATGGGTGCCAGACAGGAAAAGCTCTTGGTTTTTTCCCTCTGCTTGATCAATTGGCTTGTCTAATCCATTTGACTATGGATGGCTGTCCTGACATGACTTCGGATTAGTTTAATAGGGATTAAGGTGGCATGAAGTGTATGATGCTACTCATTTGTAAGTACAAACATGCTTAGAAATTCGTTTATCTTTAGGGGGAGGGGAAGATTAGTTCACTCTCTGGCTATATTTACAAACCCATTCTAGCCGCGGCCGAGCAGTGTAGAGCTGGGGGAAGCAACTGGGCTTGCCTTTGCTTAAGCCCACAAGGCCTTTTGATTTCTGCCCAAATAAAGCAGGCCTTTGGCATTCTGCTCTCTTGGCTGGCAAGATCTCTGCATAATGCTTGCAGAATTTAGAATGACCAGGAGGGGCAGGTCAAAGACAGCCAAATTATGATATCACACCCATAAAACCTCATCAATGGTGACATACAGAAAACACTCAGTGAATTGCTTTCATTAATTTATCCTTATTAAGAAATTCTAAGCAGTATCTTCATTTCTTGGCAGATTTCAGATTCTACCCTTGTCCCTTACTCCCTTCATTGCTTTTCCTTAAAAAGAACAGGCTACCACGGCCACCAATTGACAGTACCTGAGGACCTGTGGCAGGGGACAGCCTAGGGTGCTTAGGCTGCCCAGGAGGAATGCTTTATAAGTGGCCTATTTGCCTTTGGAGTGCCAAAGGCATTCCTGAATCTGCTGGTCTGGGTGAGGCAGAGAGCAGGTTGAACTGGAAGGAAAGCAGCGGCAGAGAATCCTCTCTTTTCTGAGACAGGCATGAGGGTTCCGAGGCACCAACCATCCAGTCCCTAAGGTTGCAGTGATCAGATTCCTTCAGAGAGAGGAAATGGGGATGGTTGTTAGGCTGTTGGGACAGACACAGAATCAGGAAAAGGGTAGAATATGCACTTGAATGTGGGCCCAGTTTTTCTTTGGGTCACACATGTTTCTAAAGCTGAGAATCTGGCTCGTCTACAAAAACGACATCAGGAGGAACTGAGGGAAGTGAGAAGAACTAATGGGAAGCGTTTCCTGGTAGCCGTCTGACCCTGTCGGGAGTTTAGAATGTCACCCATGTGGGGACAGATATTCAGAAGTCTTGTCAGCTGTCTTGTCTGCGTGTCTGTAGTTGGGCCTTGGAATCTTGACCAGAAGGACTCACTTAGAGAGAAGAATTTACAAACCACTCCAGTGCCATGTGGCAGAGAACTTTTGCATATAGACCAGTAGGGAGAGAGAGTGGGAGAGAATTGGGACCAAGAGAAACAGAAATGAGCCAAAAAATACCAAGCAAGCAAGCAAGAAAGGAAGAGAGAGAGGAGAGACGAACAAAAGGAAGAAAGATAGATCAGGGGATCTTTAAGATGGCAATGAACATAGAAAGAAAAGATTTTTAGCATGAGAGGGACAAAGATTTTGCTTTGTTTCATAGGCATACTTTAAAATAGCAAGGAGGATTTATGTACTACAAATAAATCTTTGTTCTTTTATGTTTTTCCTTGCTGTGCTAACTTTCATTTCTCAAATTGTGGTCTACACTGAAAAATATATATTCTCAATTACATTGTAGTTCCTTTACTTATAATAGGGACTAACTGGACTGTGAGACAGCTTGGCTATTTGAAAACATTTCATGTAATGTAACCTTGAGAGCCACTGGTACTCTTGAGGACTTCCATGTTGAGTGAGTGTGTCAGCTGGTCCCTTGTCAAACGCAGGCATTGATAAACCCTGGGGAATTCCACGCTCTGACAGTCATGTGAGTGGGGAGCTTTACACGGGAAGTGCTCAAGTTTAGATGTTACCAACTCCAACGAGAACTGAGAAAACCAAGGATCCCAAAGAATGTCTCAAACAAAAAATCAGCTGTGAAGATGCAGATCTTTCGTCCCCTCAATATCTAGGTCTTATTGCTTTGGTCAAAATATTATCTGAAGAAGCAGTGGTACATTAAGGTAATGCAGGGCACTGTCCTCAGTTTCAGTGTGAATGAGCCAAATAGAATTCTGCTGATCTGCTAAGGATATGAGGGTCTTGACTCTTTCTTTTCCTATTACATGGGATCTTAAATATATCCATGCTAATTCTACTTAGGTAAAGAGTCATGCTATTTAATAACAGAAGTTAAGGCCAAGAGATAAGAGGGAACTGATACTTGAAATAAGACTGACAAACGAAAATAATGAAAGAGAGGCATCCTGGTGGGTGCCTTGACAAGGAGCCATAGAAGCAGAAACTAGGTGACCTCTAAGTTTCCTTTAGCTCTCCATTTCTATGATTCTGAATATCTTCCTGAGCAACACAGCTTCAGTTTCAAGAGCACTGAATAGAAATCAAGAATGAAGAATGACTGAATCTGACTTATTTCAATGATGGAAGAGACCTGCTACTCTATATCAATAATTACTTGGGTTTCCTTTTGTACTCGATGCTCTTATTATCTTGAAAACTATACCTATTGGCTTATGATGAATTGGAAAACTCAGTAAAATGGTTATACTGCATAGTTTTTGTTATTTTTAAATTCTAAATGACAGTGACAAAATCTACTTCCTGAAACCAACTTGTATTATTTCTTCCCTCTGGCCCATTAGGTCTGTTGTCAGGTTCAGTGGCAAAGATTTGATTTAACTTAGGTGGTATGTTGAGATTTTGTGCTGATGTTTCTTCTTAAGCAAACAGATAAAAACTTAGCTTTTTTCAGCTAATATAACAATACTTTTGGGTTTTGGGTTTCTGTTTTTCTTCCTGTTGAGAGGGAAAAATAAATTAGAGAGCTTCCTGTCAAAGACTTCAGGTTTTCACAACTAATAGTATGTTTTAGTCAAAAGTGTAAGTGAGTTTAAGTAAAATGAAGGAACATGAAAATCTGGTGCAGGCTAAAAGTAAGCTGTTAGCTGCCCAGCTGAAGGTTCTGGGTGTCATTGGAACAGGAGTGCTGGAAGGGGTACTGGACATAAACCCTCACACCCCTCATCTGTCAAGAGGAATGTAGAATAGTCTTGCTGTTAAGTGTGTAGAAGACAACCAGAGAACACCCTGTCTTTCAATTCCTTTGCAATTTAGATTCTATTTTTCAATTGAGCAGGAACTTTGACAAAAATGGTGGTTCCTTACCACTCTTTCTTTTTTTAATTGAGGAGTTGAGTTGTTGTACTACCATCAATGCATGTAAAGTAACCGTATGATATGTATTTGATTCTAATCCAAAATCACCCCCACATCGTCTACACCCCAATCTCTTGATGGGGAATGAAGTGTAAAAAAACAATATCCCAAACAGAACACCTATTTGTGCCTGGAAGGTACTCACATGAATGGAGGGAAATTATTCAAGTTGCCTTGATATGAATCAGTAGACTTAACATTTGAGCCCTCTCAATTTTACAAGGATGTCATCTCCAAAAGAAATAGAAACTTTATCGACCTTGACTTTGGCCCTCTTGCATTTGTATACATGTTCTCCAGTCTGCCAGGTCTGTCTAATGGAGTCTCTCTGTTCTCTAGGTGAGTTGCTTTTGTGGGTCTTTTCTTAAGCACTTCCCAGCAACTCTGTAATTGTTTTGGTGATAATCCTGGGATTCTGATGGGATGCAGTGTCTGAAGATGGTACAACATGTCAGTTTGTTCTTTTTACATGCTGGGATTTTAAACCTGAGATTTCTCCCATTGCTTCAGTTTAGATCCAGAAGATGAGAGATGGAGTTGGTTGTGGTAATAAACCGCTGCTTTAAGTCCTAGCCTTACAGATGGGAACGCTGATTCTTATAGGAGCCGTCATTAAAAACAGCTTCATTGACTCTGGGGCTGCTGGGTGAGGGGAACCCCCCCTCCCTGGCTCTTTTATTATATTCTTGGCACCACCAGTATTGTGCTGAGGGTCATCTGAGACTCAGACAGAATGATAGGTGATGTGAGGAAATTGGAACCGAATGTATTTACTGTACTGGCACACGATGCACACATTCCTGAAGCTGGAAGGCTTATCTGAATAGCCTTTCTTTCTGGGTCATAACATATTACTTTAACCCTTGAATTTTTACTATCCGTTCTCCCAAAGTAAAAAAAAAAAAATCAAAAGAATTTAAAGGAATGAGCCTTATAGTTGTATTCACTCTTATCAGCTTAAACACCTCAATGATGGCTTTTAGAAAGCGCAGGCACACCAAAGGTAAAAGCATGGAATTATTCAGAACAGACAATATGCAAATGAGAGTGTAATTTTTTTTGTTTGTTTAAGGTTTTCTGGGGGATTAAAGAAAAGGAGCAAGAATGATAATTCTACTTGCTCCTGCTCTCTGAGGCATAGCTTTCCTGACTTTGCAAATAGGGATGTCATCTTTTCAAATAAATACCAAAAATCTGGATTTAGAAGAGGATGATGTGAAGATGGATGGATGTAGTCCCATTAAAAAAAATAATCTAAACAGTCCACGTCAGTGAGTTGGAGAGTTAAATTATATAAAAGTAACTCTATTAAGTTTTGTATTAAGTTTTGTACAAAGCGGTAATTAAAAGCCAGAAGCAAAATGTATTTCTATGCAGATAAAGTCTGGGCATATGTTCCCTGATTTATACCACAAATACAAAGAGAAAATGATAGTTAGTAGGACCATATTACTGGGTAAGGTGGGGGGGAGGAATCCTTCCACTCTTTGACTTTAAATAAGTAGGAACATTTGTTTCTAAATGAGGAAGGCAGACTTTGCTGTATAAATGACATATGAAGAAAGGTCTGAATATAAAAGAAATAAAGAGGTTAAAGAATAATTGGAATGAAGTGTTACATGGCAGGAGGAAGTATATGAAGAAAGTAAATGCCCATAGATAGATACACAAAATTATTTGGATTATTATTATTTTTTTTTTTTTTGCTAAATCATAGACCCAAAGGGACTCAGAGGATAAACTGAGGTTAGACGTGTCTTTCTTGGGGTAACCTCAACTTCTGTACAGAGGTGATTCCGGAGACAGCTAGGAGCTGGCCTCCTAAGTACCTTGATTCCTGGGTTGGCATCAAGGGAATTTACTCATGCTGTGTGAGACAAATAGTTAAATCCCGTTCATGTGTCCAAATGCATGATTAGGGACTTGTGGAAACCACCCGTGTTCACACATCTATCAATCAGACACAAAACAAAATACAAAACACCAAATGTCTCTAGAGTTGAGCCAGATCTTTCTTATCTTCGAACCATCAAAACTTATAAAAGCCTCAGGGAATTGAAATGATTTATGAATGTCTAAATTTGCTAAACTTTTAACAATTGTTCTCCGTAAAACAAAACTGTCTACATGATCTCTTATTGCCACACAGATTTTCACACACATAAAAAGTGTATTTCCAAAAAAAGGAATGTTTTCTTGTTATCTGTTTTCCTTTTATATAGACATTGCTTTTTTTTCTTTTTTTATTCCTCTTCTTAACTTTCTATGGACTTTTTCTCTAAAAGCTGTCTTAAGTAACATCATCTGGAATAAAACAGAACCTTCTCAATAGAAAGTTAGTAAAACATCCCCTGGTCTGGGTTGTGACCTGCACCCTGACACCAGGATAATCAAATGGGCATCTGTCACCTTTTAATTCACCACTGTCTAATGCATGGATTTATGTCTGATGAAGAGAACAATGCTGGTGAAAAAATAGACAAGACTTCCTCCCCTGTGGAAGCTCCGGGAAACGCTACCATTTCTCTTTTTCTTTCTGCCATGCGTGTTTTCATGAAACAATTAGCAGAATATCTCTGATGTTTACGTCCATGAACAGAACAACAAGCCAATGCATTATTTCCTAAAGCACTCATCTAAGGTAAATTTGTGGCTCATCATCAAAGTATTTTATTTGCCTCTTTTAATTATGTGATTCTTAAGAGTATTCAGCTACCAGTTTTGTTTTTGTTTTCCTGTATGCAGAGCCTGATGAAGGAAAGGACCTACAAAAGTGAATTGCAAAGATAAAGAATCTCAACTTACGTCTTTTAAATTTACTTCTAAGGTAAGACCGCAAGATATGAAGTGTGGCAAATTACAAATATTGTTGATCATTTGTGGTTACAGGAAAATTTCTTTTTCTCTCTCTCTCTTCATCATTAATTGTAAGTAATGGGTGTTTCACTCTATCATGAGATATTCAGGCCCTCAATCATGAAATAAGCATGTTTTAGTCAGGCATAGTTGTACACACCTGTAATCCCAGTGACTTGGGAGGCTGAGCTAGGACTGCAATTTGAGTTCAGCCTCAGCAGCTTAGTGAGTCTCTAAGCAACCTAGTGAGACCTTGCCTCAAAATTTAAAAAACTGTTAATAGTAATAAAACAAAGGGCCAGGAATTTGGATAAGGTGTTAAGTGCCCTGAGTTCATTCTGTGGTACCAAAACAATAAATAAATAAATGAGAGAGAGAGAGAGAGAGAAATAAACATGAAATAAACATGTTTCCTTAGCACCATATCAACTGTAAATAAGAGAATGTAATATAAACACCAGGACAATCTCTAACCTATTCCCAGTATCATTGTTAACCACAAAATTCTTTCATAGTTTGGTTAAAATATTTAGTGTTTTTGTGGCCTTCTAGTCCAATGATTATAGGATTGGGAATTGGTTCAAGAATTTTGGAAATAGCTTGGGAAGATGCCATAAGAACTGTAAAGCCATAGCTCTTGAACTGATCATTTCTTAAAGATAACAAGAGCAAAATGTTAGATCTAGAATAAATACACCAATATGTTGATTTTTATGTATTGTGGAATCCCCAGGTCCTCCAACTGTGTTGCTTAAGGCCTGGAATATATCCTGAGAAATATATCCTTAGTGACTTCCTAGGTGTGAGAACATTGCAGAGTGCACTTGCAAAAGCTAACACGGATGTCACCAGGCACCATCTTACACGTTTGCTGTTGTATCCATGGTCTGTCATTGACTGAAACATCACTGCACAGCACATGACTAGATTTGGGATTATTTGAGTCTTTTAATATCCAAGTTAAATAAGCCAAAATCTCACCTACATCAGCTTCTGAGAGTCCAGTGACTCTTCATATAGTCTCAGAATACGGGGTGAGGAGGGGACAAGAGATACTTATATGACCTTGAGTATCTATCATAACCGACTCCAAAAGTCTTATGAAAGGCCACTGACATCTCTTTGCCTCTCTATGTAACCTAAGCCTTTGCTGGTCCATTTTCTAGATTCAATTTCTATTTTCACTCCTCCTTGCAAATTCAGAAAAAGAAAACCCTTCCTTCCCAATATTCTGATAAATTGATAATGTTAAAAGCAATCTTGAAAGGTTAGTTTGTTCCAAAAGGAATATGATTGAGCATGTTATATCAATGGAATAAACTTATAGTTTATAATTATAAATGATACTCATAAAAATGTTTGGCTTATATGTCACAATTAAAATGAGATCAATAACATAACATTCAACAAACTATAATTTCAATGATGTAAAAATACTTAAAAATAAGTGAAAGGGTTGGAGCAGTGGCTCAGTGTTTAGAGTGCTTGCCTGGCATGCATGAGGACCCAGGTTCAAACCCCAGCACCACATACACAACTAAGTGTCTGAG
>PVKS010034985.1:0-20437 GCA_004027875.1 Aplodontia rufa
ACATTTATACCATGGAATATTACACAGCAATTAGAAACAATTGCTGCATGGATTTTGGTGCCTGTTTTTTGGCTGTTAAGGATTTCAATGTCATCCTGTGTCAATGTGAGGATGTTGTATGTGTCTCAAAATTTGTCCATGTCATCCAGATGATCTGATTTAGATGAATGTAGTTTTTCAAAATAAGTTCTGATAATCTGTTTGATTTCAAGGGGGTCAGTGGTGATCATTCCCTTTTCATTGGTGATTTGTTGATTTGCTTTGATTCTCTCCTTTTTGTTAGATAAGCTAGGTGTCTATCAATTTTATTTTTTTTCAAAGAACCAGCTCTTTGTTTCATCAATTCTTTCTATTGATTTTTGTTCCCAATTTCATTGATTTCAGCTTTCATCTTAATTATTTCCTGTCTTCGGCTGACTTTGGGATTAGACTGTTCTTCCTTTTGTAGAGATTTGAGTTGGAGCATAAGCTTATTTGTTAGGGATTTCTCCTGATTCTTAATGTGGACACTCAGTGCAATAAATTTTCCCTTAAAGAATGTTTTCATGCTGCCCCAGAGGTTTCGATATGTTGTGTCTTCATTCTCATTCTCTTCCAAGAATTCCTTAATTACTGCTCTCATGTCTTCTTGGATCCATTCTTCATTTAATAGGGTGTTATTCAATCTCCACATATATGTGTGTTTTGTGCCATGGTTTTTGCTATTATTAAGGTCATGGCACCATGGTCTGATAGGATACATGGAATAATATCTATTTTTTATATTTGCTGAGATTTCCTTTGTGAACTAGAATATAATCTATTTTGGAGAAGGATCCATGTGCTTCTGAGAAGAATGTATACTGTGCCAATTTGGGGTGGAATAGTCTGAAGATGTCTGTTAAATCTGTTTGATTTATGGATTTGTTTAGACTGGAGATCTCTATTATTTCTTTGCTTTAAGGATCTGTTTGTTGGTGATAGAGGAGTGTTAAATGCTCCCAGTACTATTATGTTGAGGTCCACAAGTGGTTTTGTATCTTGGAGTAATTTTTCCACATACTCAGGAGAATTGGTGTTTGGAGAGTATATATTTACTATGGTTACATGTTCCTGTTGTATTGCTCTCTTTACTAGGATGTAGTGATCTTCTTTATCTCTTTTGATTAATTTATGTTTGAAATCCACTTTGTCAGATATAAGAATTGCAACTCCAGCTTGCTTTCTTGGGCCGTATGCCTGGTAGAAGTAAGTTAGTCTATTATTCATTTCTTCCATGGTTCCTTTCATGTCATTGACTGCAGATTTTAGCTCTGTTACTACCTTTTTGAGTAGGTCTATTTCTTTGATAATAGATTTTTTCCTCTCTTGAATTTTCTCACTTAGTCCCTTCATTATATCTTCTTTTCACTCATTGTTCCTTTTAGTAATCAGTTCATGGATAATATTTTTAAGGTTTTCATCTTGACCCCTATCCGTGGCATCATTTTGGGGGGAGTTTTGGGTTTGAGGTGAACCTCTCCTTGTTTGATTCTTCACTTTTGAAGAGCTTCTTGTGGATCTCTGAATTGAGAATTCCTGAGGGTAAGGTAGGCAGTTCTCCAGGTGGTTTTTCTTGTAAGTCTAAGAGTCAGATCAGTCACCTACTCTTTGATGATCACCTTCTTCCAGATGCTGTTTCTGCCTGGGTCCTCATGTTGCTCTACCTTTTGGTTCCAGGCTCAAGATTGCAAATCTGAACCTACCAGAATGTAGTCCTACCTTCTGGCAGGTCTCAAACAAGCCCCAACAGGAATGCAAGACATAGGTAGGCGGAGCTGCTCCGGGTAGGAAACCTCCCCTGGTTGGTCCTGAGCAGGGCTGCTCTGGACAGGGGTCCTAACTTTGGTGTCCTGAGTACCTTCCTGTGGGGCTCAAATAGGCCCCAACCAGAATGTGGGGTGTCAGGTAAGTGGGGCTGCTCCAGGCAGGGAACCTCCCCTGGTTGGTCCTGAGCAGGGCTGCTCTGGACAAGGGGTCCTACCTCTGGTGTCCTGAGCATCTTCCAGAAAGTTGGTATTTTTGACCATGGATTATTTTCTTTCTTACAAATTCCACAGTGATATACATTTAGAATATATGCTTTGAGTGCATATACATATGTGACAGAAAAAGAAAGTCTACGTTAAGAATGTTTTCAACAAGTAAGTGTGCTCTGAAGGTTTATGCTTCTCCTTGAGCAATATAGTAATGGATAATTTACAAGTAAAGCTAATTACACATGAGAATTGTAACCTTTCTGAAGATTATAGTTTACAACATAGCTGCATTATTTGCAAACATTTAAATGATTATTTTTAATCAATACAATATTAGTCTTAAAAGGTTTAAGAACTTCTAAATTAATTGAGCACTTGGCTGTTCCTTGAACAGTTCAGGAAAGTGGGAGTTTTTAAAAAATATTTTTTCATTCAAAGTGTAAAGACAAATTATCCTCATGATGTACACAAGGATTAAATTGTTGAATTTATAAGTTGAATTGCAAGTACAGTTCTCATTTCTGCATTTAACTGATTAGGAATGTAAATTTGGCATGCTTATTCCATGCTAAGTGAAATTTGCTTTTAAATCTTCACACACATTCTATGAAGTGTCCTGGTAGATCACAATTATTTTAGCAATTTTTAAATACTTCTAAAAGCTTTAATAAAAGATATTTCTAGGTATATATTGTCTGCATCTTTCACATTTTCATGCAATAAAAGTTAGAGAGGCGTATAAAATATTTTGAAAGTCGTCTTCTAAATAAACTATTTGAAATACATGTAAATCTCATTTTTTTGTCAATCTAGAAACACAATGAGTACCACATTAAAGAAATTTTTCCTATGCTATCATTATTCACTATGTAAATGTGCCCAACCACTTTTATATGCCTCAGTTTTTTACCTGTATATACTTGAAATCTTAAGTTATTATATTATTAAAGCCCAAATATTTGTTTTTCCTATAAAATCTCATTTTGGGATACATTATAGAGAATTGTAATGAAATGAAGTTCTTTAATATCTTGATAATCCAAAAATTCTATGATGCTGATGAGGGAAAGGCATCTCTTTTCAGAGGTATTATAATATATGTAATTATATTAATGCAAAAATTAAGAAATAGTGGATTAAGGGTATGTGTATCCATGTTAAATCGTGGTATGACTTGGGATGCTAGTTACCTGAGGCTCCTGGGAAAATGTGTAATGTTCTGAGTGACTTGAAACAGCAAAAATCATTTTCTCCTGATTTTAAAAACTAGAAGTTTAAATTGAGGTTTCAGCAATGTGATAGCCACTCTGAAGACTCAAGGGAAGGTTTTTCTTGTCTCTTTTACCTTGTGCTTGCTCCTGAAAATCCTTGGCCTGTGTTGACTTGCAGATACATCCACCCAACTACTATCTCCATCTTCAGATGGCAGTATCCTTTGTGGATCTCTCCTTGTATAAGGACACTAATTACTGGATTTCAGGAACACACTACCCTGGCCTTCATAATCTTTTTTTATTAGACCTTTTTGGTTATACATAGTAGTTAGATTCATCCCAATAACTGTTGAACTAATGTTGAAATTTTAAAACATCTCTAAGAACTTATGTACAAACAAAGTCACAATCTGAGTTTCAAAATCAGAACAACCTTGTAAATTTGTAGGGCACTGGTGGACTAACCTTCTTTTTCCCTCTATAAGTAAATTTGTTGAAGGACAACTTATAACATTAAACGAACCTCTCAAAATTATATACAATGATAAGTTATGAACTGAGTAATCACTTCCATATTACACCCCCCCACACATCCTTTGGCAGCCCGTCCTCTTACTCAGGACTAGGAAACCACCAATTTTCTTTCTGTGACTCTTAATTAAATTTTTCCAATGCAGATTTTTGTATAAATTCAATAAAAGTTTCTAACATGTTCTTTAGTATATTGCTTTAAACTCTTCCATGTTGCATATTTCATGCCTTTCTATTGCTGACTTACTTCTTATTAATAAACCACAATTATTTATCCATTTACTCTTGATGAACTTTTGGGTTGTTTTCATTTTGGGACTATTACAAACTCAATTTGTACAGATAGTTCTGTGAAAATGTTTTTATTTATTGTGAATAGTTACACTAGAGTTTAACCACTGGAATTTATGGCAAGTATTTTTTGAAGAGTTTGTACAAACTCTCAAACTGTTTTGCAAATTTGTTGTATCATTTTAAAATCCCAACAATAACAGAAGGGTAGTCCAGTGACTTCATAAAATTTTTCTCTGCTTTGCTTATACAAATAATACAGGGAAATCGTTAACATATAAAGAAAATTTTAAATAGATATTAAACAGGATTGTTATTAATTTTAGAATTCTGTAGTATTTTCTTCTACAACTATGTTTTTATTTTACAGATATTTAAATAACAAAATATGCATTTTGTTTCCATATAATTGTCATTGTCCATTTCACTTAGAATAACTAATTATTATTAATCATAATTTCCTACAAGACTCATTTATAAAGAAAGCTCATAACTAGCACCTAATATTATTATTATCATTTCTGGTGTTATGTAAAATCTTATTTTTATTATTTATATAATATTCCCTTTAGCAAATACATTAAAATTTCTTCAACAATACCCTAGTGTTAGTATTATCAAACAACTATTTCCCATTGCTGATTTTTTTGTTATAAAATTGAATTACTTTTACTTTTCAAAGTTTTACAGATAGTCAATAATATTGACAGCATTCTGAGACTTTACTGAGGACTATTTTAAAAAAGAAAAATCAACACAGCCAAATTATCTGTAAGGATATTGTTTAATTTATTGCTTCCTTTCAGGGAAAGCATCATCTTATCTGAAAAATATCAATTTGTTTTCTGATAATCCTTAAAAACTGGTCACTATGGGAAGACATTCTCCTTTCCATTTTAAGAGGCACAGGACTTTCACAGAAGACATTTACAAAGCCAGGCACAGTGGTGCATCCCTATAATCCCAATGATGAGGGAGGCTGAGAAGAGTCCATACCAAGTTCAAGTCCAGCCTCAGCAAATTAGTTTGACCCTAAGTAACTTAGTGAGATCCTGTCTCAAAACAAAAAAAATAAATAAAATGGGGGAGGAATGTAACTCAAGCCCTAGTGGGGGGGGGGCACTTATACAAACAAATCAGGCTTCTGACTTAATGAATTCACTCTCATTTTGTTATACTTTGCCATTAATTTTATCTTGCTGCATTTGATACATTATTTATAAACTGCTTAAGGATAACATTAAGGAAAGAAAAAGAAATGTTTCTGCTTTTATATGCAAGAATTTCCAGTAATTCCTTTGAGCATGTGGTGCCTGTTTCCAAGGCATCACATTGCGTGACTTCAGAGTGTGCTGCAAAGCTGTAGTAACTACAGCAGCCGGGTACCAATATAAAAATAGACGCACAGACCACTAGAACAGAATAGAAATGCAGAAATAAATCTATCCACTTATAGCTAATTAATCTTCAACAAAGTTACCAGGAACAGATTGGAGAAAGGACAGTGTCTTCAATCAATAATTTTGGGAAAACAGGATATCCACATGCAGAAGAATGAAACTGCACCTCTATCTCTTATCAGGTATCAAAATCAACTCAAACCAGATTAAAACCTTCCATCTAAAACCCCAATACATATAACCACCAGAAAAAATTGTAGTGGAAATATTTCAGAATGCTGGTGTGGGAAAGGAGTTTTTCTAGAGAGCATATAATGAACACACTAACAGGCAGGTGTGTACATATGTACCTGTGTGTTGAGAGACTGTAATTATAATTTCATTTTATATCCTGTTGTGAAGGATTTGAGTCAGAGAAAATGTTACTTTTAATTCACTAAGACAGGTCTTTATTCATATATTTGTTAAATTTTCAGTGTCATGACTGTATTTTCCTTTGATAGTTACATTTCCTACATTACAGTAGTTATCATACTTGCATTTTTGCATTTGTATGGATAGCAATTGTTTAGTTAATAGTTGTTTCCCCACTGAGATCACAATCCTTTAATAGGAAATAGTTGAGCATCTTTTCCACTTGACAGTCACCACACTCTCACTCTCACTTAGAGCTTGGATTATGGTTTCTTCATAACTGTTTAAATGTTTTAAATGAATGGATTGAAAAATTCTGATAGGATATTTCCAGGTCCAGTTTAATATGAGTACATCTCCCTCAAATATATGCTTTCTCCTTTTCTAACTGATGTGTTATTAGACCAAGAATGTTTCCATTCCCATTCTTTTGATCATGATACTTTCATATGGGTTGTACTTCTCTTTATAGAATTTCTGTAATTTTTAAGTTGAGTCTAAGACTCAATGTCTGCCATTGTGTTTTCCTGGTAGTTTATTATCATTCATTTCCCCTTATTTCTGGGATTATCTCTCCCTCTTCCTCATCAGTATAGAAACTGTTAATTTTCTCCTCCAATTCTGATTTACATGATTTCTCATTTCAGTTTGTTTTCTCCCAGCACTTCTTGCTCAGGTTTTTTTATCTCTTTAAAATTTTATTGAGAATATAAATAGAGATCATAAGATTATCTAATTTTTTCCTATTATAAACTTATTCAGATGGTAGAATTTCTGGTAATACATGTTTTAAGCAATGTTTCTCAAAGTGTGGTCACCTGATCCCTGGGAAAGCCTAAACCTAACCCTACCTGTACACAAAGTCAAAAGTGTTATTTTAATAATACTGAAATTTCGGGGGCTGGAAAGGAGGCTGAGAGGTTATGGTACTTGCCTGGCATGTGCGAGGACCAGAGTTCAAACCTCAGCACCAAGTATACAACTAAGTGTCTGAGCAACTAAAGCTACATGAAAACTAAATAAATTTAATTTTCTCTTTCTCTCTCTCTCTCGTGGTTACTCTCTCTTAAAATAATCATAATAATACTGAAAATTGGGAGCGGAGTGGTTTCTCAGCAGTTATGGCTCTTCCCTGACATGTGCAAGTACTAGAGTTCAAACCCCAACAGCACGTACACAACCATGTATCTGAGCAATGAAAGCCACATGAAAAACTAAATAACATTGTTTATTTCTATCTCTCTCTCATTGTCCCTCTCTTTTAAATAATAATAATAATAATACCGAAAATTTGGGAACTGGAGAGGTGACTCAGTGCAAGAGTGCTTTCTTACCTTGAGAGAGGATCCTGGTTCAATCCTCAGCACCACATGTACAATTTACATACCTAAGTGTTGAGAAGAAAAAAAAACTACCTCTCTCCCTCTCTCAAAAACTAAATGAAAAGTAAATATTGAATGTTCATATGCTTTTTCATTCTTGTTCATTAACTCTAATACAGTGAAAACTGCAGCAAGAGGCTATATGAGGGGCTGGAGCCGTGGCTCAGTGGTTTCGGCGCTTGCCTGGCAAGCGCTAGGACCAGTGTTCAAACCCCAGCACCACATTATACAACTAAATGTTAGAGCAACTAAGGACATGTGGAAAACTAAATAAAGTTGTTTTCTTCCTTTCTCTGTCTCTCTCTCTCACTGTCCCTCTCTCTTTAAAAAAAAAAAGAGGTTATATGTAATACAGTGTACCACACATTTAATACAGTAACAAATATCAAAATTTACCATCCTTTTACAAACCAGGAATTAAATATTTGTAAAAATTTTAAATGCACATTACCTTTCTCTGTAATTTTGTTTTGAAAAACTGATTTTTTCATGACCTGAGACATTTTTGTAACTGGGTATGAGTTCATTATTTTAAGACATTGAAAATTTTAAAATTTCTTGGTTTCAAGGTTGGGGAGAGTGCTTGCCTAGCATGTGTGAGGCCCTGGATTGAATCTCTAGAGCTACAAAACATAAAAATAAAAAGGAAATTTTTTTTGGTTTCTTTTTTTTTAAAGACATTATTGTTTTGTGATTTTAAAATGTTTTGACAAAATAGTGGTACTTATTCATCAGGTCAAATAATGTAATTTTACATATGTATATAATGCACAGTAATCAAATTAGGGATATTTTAGCATTTTTTCATCTCCTCAAATGTTATCATTCTATGTGTTAGAAACTTTTAAATGTTTCTGTAGTTATTTTCAAATGTATAATAACCAGTTTTAGAGTATAATCAACTTATTATGCTATAGAAATTAGAATTTCCCATCTAACTGTATTTTTTAGTCATTATCCAATCCACTTCCATCTATATTGTAAACATAAATATATATAATCCACATAAAACCTACAAGAATTTTGTGATATTCAATTATTTTTAAAAATGTTCAATGTTCCTAAGACTAAAAAGTTTGAAACTTGCTACCGTGGAGTATTTTCATTACAGAATATTTTTCTCATGATGGAAGTATAATTGTTCCATTCTAATAATGACTTCAATGGGAACTGAAATGATTTTATTGAAAATTTTAAATATGATTAATTAAAGGAACATGGGTAAATTGCATTCATTAGAATTCAATTAGAGTTTAGATACCTGGAATCAGTGCATTGGAAAGGATAGAGGATGAAACTGCAGGGAGTTAACACATGTAGTTTTAACTCTGTTAAAAGGAATGAACTAATTGCCGGAAAATTGTCTCTTGGTACTGATGGGCCTAACTAGAGAAGGAACCCTCAGCCTCTAAGTATGTCAATATGTGTCTGGCAACATTTCCTTCATTCATTATTAAGATGCATTGTTGTCTTGATACATGTGTCTACAAGAGGGTAGAAGTTGAGGGGAATGTAAACATATTTAAGTTCAATGTTATTTTCAATCCTATTTTAAAAAATATTAGTGGAAATTTCTTCTTGAAATACCACAGGCACGGAACAAACAGAGCCTTTATCTTCGGCACAGATGTGTATAAGCCCTTAACAGTTTCTATAGTCAAATGTTTCATTAGAAATTAGAAAGAAAAAAAGAAACCCAGATTCCTATGCTCATAGCACCAACTTGCTCAGGAGTCTGAAAATGAATTTAACTGCTAACGAGTATTGCTTAAAAGAATGCCCTGTTTAAAGAACATTGTCACAGAAGATAATTTCTTGCCCTCTCAAATCTCTTCTTATTCCAGGCACTGAGATTTAATAAGATCACAACTATCCTAAATATCCTCAGTCACTAACCTCTACTCTAGGACCTGAACTAATATATTTTCAAAATAAAATAACCTGAATATAAAGTATCAGTTACATATGCATTATTATTTACACATTCACACAGCTTTCCCATGTCTAAATAGGCAAGATACAAGGGAACTTCAGATATCAACTATTTTTTTTATTTCAATCATAGAAAATTTCTACATGTACTCTTCTAAATCAGTTGCTGAATCTTATATTGATTATTTTAGTAAACTTTATACTCTTTCAATTACCAAAGTATAAATAAGAATATGAGAGATCATGTTCACATGCCTCAAAAAAATTAACTTTCCAAAACCATCTCAGACTACCAGAAAAATAGGAGCTATCGCTGAACACGTATACATGTTAAAACATTAGGAAGACGGTTAAACAATACATGATTTGTTCTAAATGACCAACAGGGGAAAATGTACCCATAAATAATTAGATAGGATGTGCAGCTTACATCTCTTATATGCTAAAAGAAAGTGACATGTTCTATATGCAGATGAGGAAAAGTGTATTTTTAAAGGTTTAGTTTGATTTTCTTGTTTGCAACCACAGTTGATTGATAGTTGTTATTGTTTATTTGCTTTTTTATGGAATTTGCCTGGAGGGAAAGCAAAGCTGCCAAGACTGGTAACCTGAAAACAAACGCTTACACTGGAAAGGATCAAAATATCATAAAAGAGCAGAGCTTGTAGTACACCAGTAATCTCAGCGGCTTAGGAGCAGAGGTAGAAAGATCACTAGTTCAAAGCCATCTTCAGCAACTTAGTGATGCCTTATGAAATTTAGGAAGACCCTGTCTCAAAACAAAAATAAAAAAGGGCTGGGGATATGGCTCAGTGCTTAAGTGGCCCTGGGTTCAATCCACAGTACTGTCCCCCCCAAAAAAAAATATAATAAAATAGAATATGATATCACAAAGTCTCATTACTCCACTCCCTTAAAAAATTAGATTTAATAACTGAACAAATCTGAATTATGAGCAGCAATGTTATCTGACATCATCGTTGTTGATGTTCCATTTCACAAGAGTGACTTTTCTTACATTTGTAATTAAGTACTCAGAATGCTAGAACTTGACTTGCCTTTGTAATCCCAGTTGTTTAAAAAATCATTTACGTATCGCAATAAGCAAATAGCAAAGAGTTTGAAAAGCAGGGTACTTACAGGCAGAGACTGTCACTATTCTCCAAAATTTTTAATTGAATTTAACTAATTTTTACTTCTGAAATAGCAGTTTATCTTAATTTATAGAAACTAGTACTCATAAGAAATGTGGTGGCTATAAGGACTAAAATGTTTCAGGAAATGTCATATTGATCTCATTTATCTTTTTCTGCTTTAAAAATTGAAAATGCTTGTTTTCATATGTGATTATGTTTCTTAGAAAAAAAATAAAATATTTTTTCCAACAAGACTGTGATATGACTAAAAGATCTAAAGAAATAAAAGAAGAAATAAACACAGGTAGAGTTTTCTGGAATGCCTTAACTTAAATGCCAGAGGCCATATTTACATGGCTACGGAATCTGCAAGACAGAGAGAAGAATAAAAGAAGACAGAACTTTGTTTAGTCAAATACCATGAGTATTTGAGGGGAGTGAGATAAAGACACTTTGTGACTATTAACATGATACCTAAGGCATAATCAATGGTAAAACATTTCATAATAATATATACCATTAAATATAGTGCTTTCTCAGATTTTTATTTTATACTTATTGAGAAGGCTTTTTAGACTTCTAAAAATCATTATATGTATTATTACATGTGTTAAAATGTCATTTGTTCATCACATATGTAAAAAGGTGCATTCAAGTTTCCTAAGGTCTTTTTCATATTGAGAGTTCAGCTCCTCTTATTGTGCCCGGTTTACGAATCCCCCATAGACCACCAGGGAGCCATCTCTGATGCAAAAGCAAGAGGGCCTTTATTACAAGCTCGAGCTTGGGTTCACAGTGTTCACTGATGCAGCAGGTACTGGCTGAGATCCCCAAGTTTTGATTCAGCGGGATTTTTATGAGTCCCACAGTAGAGAGGGAAATTTGAACAAAGCAAAGTACACGATTGGCTGATCTTTCAACATACATGGTTTGGTATGTTTCCATTGGCTTAGGGTACCCAGGTCTTAACTTAGTGACATAGATGGTTTTAGAATGTTAGGCCTTGGCTTGTCAGCTCCGGATCAGTTGTCTGCCAAAGGCCAGTCCTAATCTTGACTCATGTGGTATGCTAATTATTCTAGTTGCCTTCCTGGAATTTGTTATCTGAGCTCCAGGAAATAGAAATCTAGGCCTGAAATCTTTCTTGCCCTAAACATAGCCTGTCATGGCCACGGTTAGGCTCCCTTTTCACTCTGAGTCACCTTTTAATTCAAATGATGGGTATTCTCTTTGTCTCTTCAGTATAATCAGCAGTGTGGACAATGCTGTACTTTCATCTCCCAGGATTATCCCAGAAGCAACAGGTCATGACTAGCTCAAGCCAGAACAGAAACTATGGTAAGCCTTCATCTAGTGCCTGGTTAGCTGCAATTGTAACATGCATCCCCACTTAAACACATAAAATTTTAGAATCAATGGGGTAAAGAGTTCACATTTTTATCCTTTAAATACAAGGAACTGAAGTTCAAGTCTTCATATATTTAACACTCTTTTCTACTAATCTGCCACTTGGGAAAAAAATATGCCTCAAGTAATCCAATGATGGACCCATAAATAAACATAACTTAAAAGTTTTAATTTACTGAAACACTATCATTTTGTTATATTAATAATCTTTAATGAGTGTCTTATCTCATTCAAAATGAAGCTGAAAGATATTGAATGCTGTGAATGTTAAAATCTCATAATGAGAGACATTGTACTAAATAAAATTATAGTAAACAACTTTTCACTATGTTTAATAGCTCTTTGTATGTTCAGTTTATTTTCTGCAGCAATCTACCGGTTTCCAATTTTGATGAAGTTTTATAAATCAAATTAAATTGCTTTCAGAATATTTATAACATGTGAATTTGAGTTATAAACTTTCCTTTTTGTTAAAATTTACATTTAAATTTTTAGTTTTTCATTTGGCTTTCATTGCTTGGACACTTCGTTGTGTACGTAGTGCTGGGATTCGAACTGGTGTCCCTGCACTTGCAAGGCAAGCGCCGAAACCTCTGAGCCACCGCTCCAGCCACATTTAAATTTTTAAAAATATATACTATTTGGATATTGGGAAGTATGAAGGCAAAATTAACGATATGGTCCAGGGTCTTCATTGAAAATGAAGATTATTAGTTTATACTAATACTTTTGAAATGTAATATTAAAGTATTAAATACATATACTTTTGCATTTAAAAAGCAGAAAAATATATAAAGATTTTAATGATTAACTTATAGGTAGTCCCAAATTACAGAGATCTGAACAGTAATATTTTATATATTTAATTTCATAAGAAAAACAATATTTCAAAATAATACAGTTGATATATAAGATTAATATGCAAGTTTTATTTTATATAATATTTGCATTCTACAAATTACTGACAAAGACAACTGAAATTTAGCTTTTATATTTGCATGTTCAAAATTATTTCTTACTGGTGTATTTCTTAAAAGGTTATGATTTTTAACTTAGCAGTCCCATCCATTCTTAGTTACATCATATTAAGCCTGTTCTACACTTTATTTCAAATGGACAGAACAATAGTAATTATTCTTGGCTAAGAAATGAACTAAAGATAGATAAAATACCAGTATTCTCATGCTGATTTGCAAGTATTAACTACAGGAATCTGTGAGAGGAATTAGAAAATCCTTGATATTCCCCTAAGCTTCGCAATTACAAGTGAAAACTTACCTCCTTTTATCATTTATAATCCAGTGCTAAGTTTATTGTCTGAAACATATTTGGTACTTAATTAATATTGTATTAATTCATGAACAAAAATTACTAGAAATTATAGCTTTTTCATTAAGTCTTGTACATGACTTTTACTCTTTCATCTTGTCACAGGAAAGCAGGAAGCTGAAACTCCAAAACTTGGTTCTTGGGTTCTGACAAAATTTAAAGTCAGACATCAAAACTCATGCAAGAGAACTGTATTGTAAGTGAAAGACTTACAATAAAGTGCAAAGTGGAAGAAAGTAAGGCTCAAGTGGAGAGCACTTTCAAGAAAGACAGAGTGGGCCATCTCTGAGCAGAAACCAAGAGACAATGCTGTCTCTAAATTTATTGCCATTTCATGATTGATTTGAAAATTGGCCCTCTTTCATCCGTCTTCCCCCAAAGGTTCAATTCCTCCTTTGTGTGTATGGGGGGGATGAAATTTTTTTACAGTATTTGGACCTGTCCGGAATGGTCATGGTGGCCATCCTATTTAGGGGGTCTTCATCTACAAATCAATCCCATGTTAATGTGGTCATTGGGTCAATAGCAGTCAGAAGTTACCTGAGTGTGCCTGCCTGGTTAAATACTCACTTCTGAGCTAGCAGGAGACACCTGGCACCAGTAGCTTTTAGTTTCAACTCAACTTTTATGGGTTCTATCAAAAGAGAGTCCCTTAGATCCTTTGTCCTAGAGGCATCCTCCTCCCCATTATCTCTTTTGTTTTTGTTCATCCTCAATGTTTGTGTACTGTTTTATTTACTTATCTGTCTTGGCAGTAGCTTAAAGAAAACATCAAGAGAGGGCTGGAGTGGTGACTCAGTGGTTATGGTACTTGCTGGCATGTGCAAGTGTGGGAGTTCAAACCCCAGCACTACGTACATGACAAAAACCCTATGAAAAACTAAATAAAATTGATTATCTCTTTCTCTCGCTTTCACTATCCCTCTTTCTTTAAAAAATATGTGAAGTAAACCTATGACCTTATCAAGTATTTCACTGCTCAGTGCTAGTAACTGTCTACCTAATATTAATCATTATTTCAGAAAATCATTAGAGTAAATTTAAACTGTGCAATCTAATAGAATGACATTTAGCATCTTTATTGTACCCAGCAGGGAGTTTCCAAAGTCCAAAACTCGAGTTCAAATATAAGCTCCTTGATGTGTTATGTGCCATTCTGAGCAAGTTATTTAGACTTTGTTACCATATGATTTTTTCATCTTCAAAGTGGTGCTTCTAAAGGTATAGCACAGGAGAGTGGTTAAAATTAACTGAAATCATGCATTTAAGGTACTTAGTTCAGTGACTACTAATATTAAACAATTATGTTTAAATAGTTCACGTATTTTCACCTGTTCCTATGACTTCTAAGACATTATCCTCACATTACATCCAGAGGTTAATAAGTACATTTTGCTCTGTTTTATTGAAGTGTAATTTTGATTTATTTCTATGGTTAGTGAATTACAACTATAATTTAAATTTCAAAACTTCTGATTTATAGTAGATAATTGTTTAAAAAGTTAATATCCCTAAGTATCAGTTTCAACATTTATAAAATATTATAAAGAGACTATGATATGGTCATTTTATAATTAAATGAGACAATTAATATAAATCATTTAGCACTGTGCTATGTATGTGATATTGAGCAAATGATAGATAATAATAAATGTTACCTGGTAGCTTATGTTATTATATACTTTCCTTTATATTCTTATTTTTTATTCTTTTTTATTCTTCTGTTGTGCATTGAGATCTATCATGGTCTTCCATAATTCATTAGAATTATTTTGATTATATAAAACTAAATTATTTAACCCTGATTCAATGACTTAAATTCCAGTTTTTGCCTTATATTAGGTTTGCAATGTTGGATTAATTGATCTTCCAGGTATTTAATGATTTTAAGTAAAAAATGAAAAAAGAACTCTCTTCAAGGTCTTGGGGAAATTTAAATCTGTAGAATGCATGAAAATGTCTTATATATTAGTGTTACGTGTGGTTACTACTACATCCTGTCAATATTGTTAGTGTACAGTCCAACCAGATCAGTTCCTATAAGCTACATCAAAGTGCTCATAAAGAATTTGAATGTGATTACACATATTTTCTTTGTAAAATTATTAATATTTTATCATATCTTTATTTTCTAAGAAAAAATTTTAATTAATAACATATCTGATTCAAAGACAATGATGGTAATGCCAGTTTGACGGAAGTCAGGTTTCTATTTGTAAAGCAAGAAGCAATTGAAGGAGAGAGAAGAGCGGTGCACCAGTAACACAGGTTTATTTGGGAGAAACCTGGGCAGCGGGGGGTCCAGTGGAGTCTGGGACTCTCTGTCCACTTAAAAACTAGGGGAGGATATAGATAGTGTGAAGGAAAAGATTATGATGTGCTGTGGGGTTGTCAGGGAAAGGTCCCTTCTAATGGTGATGGAGTGTTTAGAGTATCTTTGCATGATGGTGGAGTATTATAGGTAGGTCCTTGGTTTAGGATTAGGTGGGTCAGGGGTTAAGGGATAGGTGGATCTTATTCTAAGATGGAAAAGAAAAGTTTTCAAAATGGCATTGTCTGAGTCAGGTTCTATCTAACACTGTTCCCCGTAGAGAAAGAACGAAACCCAGGGATGCTGGCCTTCCTGAGTTACTATCTTACACAGCTTCTCTTTTTTATTTTTCCTCAAGGTTCACAAAGTAGGGAATATGAGGAACTGTACATTGCAAACATCCAACATGAGAAATATTTTCTACTTTTAAAAAGTCAAAAACTTTGAGTCAAAATTCTAGGTGCCTCTTTTGACTCCACATTGATAAAGCACATTCTACAGTTTCCACGCAGATGAATTACGGTGATCACAGGTAGAAAATGAAATTCTGCACCATAGAAGTCTTGGCTGTCCACTGCATATCTGTCAGAAGTCCATCACACTGATGGTTCAACACTTGTTTCTGCTCCATCTAGTTTTTATATCCTACAATCTCTGGATGCATACCTTTAAAAATAAAGCCCTCAGTAAAGTGAAGAATTCATTTTTCTGGTTGCATAGCTGACATTTGATGTAACATTTCCAGCACCAAAATTAAATTTACCTCAGAAAGTATTCCTAAAGAGTAGCAATCTGACAGGTCTCAATTATTGCAAAGTAAATCAACCTCACAGAATATATTTATCATCTATTTATCAGAATAGGATTGAATATTTCTGAACATTTGATATTGAGAAGCAAGAAACATACTTCTCAGGAATACTTCAAGAAGTGAAAGGATGATTATTCAGCTAGAGAAAAAGATATTTTTCCCCTGACAAGAATTAACTTGGGGGAATTGTATGTAAATTCAGTCTACCAATGGTATGTATGAAGTAAGACAAACAAATTCTTTTGAATGAAAAGTTATTTAGAGTAAAAAACTGTTTCAGCAAAAAAAAGAGTATGCCACTAAAAATAATACATACACAGACACACACATATGTACTTAAGGTAGCCAAGAAAGAAACAATGGTAGACACAATGATTGCATTGAATGAAAGATGAATTAAAAATTGCCATACTTTTGTGTGCTCATATCATAATGTAGATCCTGATTTAAAATACCTAAAGAACCAATTGTGTGCCTTAGGGTAGGACATTCTTGACATACAGATACTATAAGAGCAAAATTATGTGATAACTTAGTAAAACACTATGTTAATGAAATTTTAAAAATTAAAGAACTAGGGTATCTTACACTATGACATGCATTAAATCCTTTCTAACCATAGGGAGTATGAGGGGAGATGGTAAAAAGTAGGTGTCTTCGAACAAACAGCTCTGTCTTTGAGATTTAACCCATAAATCAAAGCATAATTTTCATAAGATAGAAGCAAATCTTCTTAAAAAAGAATAGCTCTAAGCAAAAGGTATTTGAATTAATTTTATGTATTAACTACATAAAGAAAGAATTATCAATCAGAAAATAAAGCAAACGTGAATAGAGGAAAGCACTTTCAGCACGGAAAAGCAGCAGTTCATTTTGAAGCAATGTTCCAGGAAGCATGCCTTCCAGTCAAATGATTTAATATCGCTTATCAGACAAATTTTTCCTCAATGATTTTAAAATGTAATCCATTAATCACTCTCCTCTACTGGCTATAATTTGTACTTTATCAAAACACCTGCTGTATAAATTTGGTGATTTGGTTTCCCAAATAGCTTTGCTTGCTGAAAAGTACAACAGTTAGAAGGGAACCAAGTTTTCGGTAATCTTGGCAGTATCATATATCATCCTAGTATCAGATTTTGTGAATTATTATAAATTGGTTGGGAAAACAATCTAAGCAAGGTGCATTATTACAGTGAACAACTTGGTGTTTCTGAGTGTATAATATGAAAAATGAATTTAAACAGAGGTGTGATCTGTGTGCTATGGCAAACATTGCAGTCAATCACTCACCTTTGGCAAAGCCTGTCAATATCCTTTAGCCAAAGACTACTGGGACATGCCTGTTGTTAAGCAAAGCATGTTTTATTATTTATTACAATGAGAGAACCCAGGAGGAACCATAGGACATCTTAGAAAGCAAGTGCAGGTTGAATATCCCTTAATCCAAAATACTTGAGACCAGAAGTGTTTCAAATTTTGTTTTTTTTCAGGTTTTGGAGTATTTATATTTGATACATCTGGTAATGGAATTTAAGTCTAAACACAAAATTCAGGATGTGTTATATAAACATTAAACACATAAACTAAAGGTAATTTTAAACAGTATTTTTAACGTGCCTCATTTATTTATTTAAAGATAGAGGGAGAAAGAGATTTAATTATATTTTAGTTTTTTTTTTCTTTCATTGCTTCAAAACTTTGTTGTGTATATGGTTCTGGGGTTTGAACCTGTGACCTTGCACTTGCAAGGCAAGTACCTTAGCCACTGAGCCACCACTCCAGCTTATGTTTTGAATGCAACCTGTCACATGAAGTCAGGTATGAAATTTCCACTTGTAGCATCATGTAGATGTTCCAAAATTTTGGGGTTTAAAATTATGTCAGATTTTGGATATTTAATTTAGGAATGCTCAACTTGAATTAAAAGAAATCTGTTAAGGATTAATTGGGTAATTTGGAGAAGGACTAAGGACACAGAACTGCACCCTATATCTCAAGTTTTATCAAGAGACTGGAGTGTGGATGATGTGGTAATTATAGTTTAAGAACAAATGTATATTATACAGTTATCATATATGAATTTATGATTGCACAATAAACCAACTCAATTTTTAAAAAAAGAAAAATAAATAAATAAATTGAGTTTTATCCAAAAGCTGGAGGTATTCTATCACTGGGAATTTCAATAATACTTACCTTCAAGGGAGAAAACCTGGAACAAGGACAAGGTTGTAATTGGGAAAAAAATATTGGTTATGCACATGGTTAAAGGGGAGGATATTTAGAATTTTATGGATTGAGTGATGCCTTTGTTTTAAGATTCTGTGTTATTTTTTATCCTCAAAAGGAGAATAATATGGCTTATCCATAATTGTTGTATCAGTTGTGAAAATATTGCATCAGATCAATTTCAAGAAATCAGGGAAGAGTTAGAACAAACTAATATGAGGAGAGTGACCAAAGTACTTGGTCCTTAAGAAGTAACTGATGAAAATATCACATTTTTACCTACTTTGGGATGTTTCTGTTTTCTGTGTCATAGTCCTAATTCACCAATCAAAAATAACAGTTTGTCCAACACATTTTATGAATTGGTTACAGATATTGCCTTTGCCTTTTTAGGATAGAATTGAGAAAACAGATATATTTTACAATTTTGCATTTTAAGTCTTAATGTGGGTCCAAGATAAAGTCATCTTTATCTTGATTATTTTTTAATCCATTAAAAAAGTAGTGAAAAGATCTAACCTTAGAATATTTTCCACCTTTGCTCTTGTGTAATGGTCTAAAATCAAACATTTTATTAGAACACAAATAATATTTTCAGAGCTCTGAGTGTTCCTAATTTAGTTTAATTATTTATGACAAATACTTAATTTATTTTTAACTCTTCATAGAATTCTACAATTCACCCAGGAGTGAGGAATGATTTATAATCATTTGCTTACTAAATTGTTGTTACTGGATTGGTAGAGGCAATTAAGTAGTTATATTTCCAGTGAAGACTAAACCATTACTCAGTGATTCTAGGTAGTGTGTAAAAACATAGCAAGATCTTAAGGGAAGAAATGTCTCAAGCCAATTGGTGCAAACAAATTTTTTTTGAGGAGGCCACATCATATCCATATATCCCTTCATTTTCTCCTTTGCATAAAACACAGTTTAAGGAGAAGGAAGATGGCGGTTATCCCGGGGACACTGACCCCTTGAAGCTCCCAAGAGTCAGCACAGGCTGCGCATTGGCACGTGGATTCCCACGGTAGGACGATTTTCCCTGAACAGGCAGGCATTGCCTCCTGCTAGTTCTTTGACCCCAAAGGAAAAGTGAAGAGCATAAACCCAAAAAACAAAACAAAACAAAACAAAACGAGGAAGCGGCTGCCAAATGCAGGGCCACCCCCACACCCGGTGGGAGTGGAACTTCCTCATGGGGGACCAAGCTACCCCTGGTCAGATCCCCTAATCTGGCCTCCAACTCCCTAATTGGACCGCTCTTCATATATATGAACTCGGTTTTAAGTCCAGATATATTTCTGCTCAATAGCTAATTTACACCGTGTCCTGCGAGCTGCGGCAGCTACGGCGCGCTTGCCGGGGGGCGGGGTGACCTGCCCAGCAAAACACGGTGATGACCTTTCTGCACCGGCACACTGTGAACTCTCGGTTTTGACTGCTCTCCATATATATGAACTCGGATTTAAGCCCAGATATTTTTTCAGCTCCATAGCTAATTTACACCGTGTCCTGCGAGCTGCGGCAGCTACGGCACGCTTGCCGGGGGGCGGGGCGAATTGCCCAGCGAAACATGCTGTTGGCCTCTCCGCGGCATACCGGGCAAAGGCTTGCAACCTGAAACCGAGGAAGGGTCTGAATTTCATGACCAAGCACCACTGCGAACTGACTGCTCATTACTTTGCCTAGTCTTGCAGAAAGCGCTGGGGAGAGATTGCTATCAATCTAGTCAGCGGCCCGTCGCCATTGTGACGTGTCCCTGTGGGCGGGGCAAGTCTTCCACCCCTAGCCCCGGAGTGTAACCGGCCGCAAGAAGCTTGGAATATATGGGGCAGCCTGGGTTTCAAATAAGCCTCTGAGCTCCTCACATAACCAAGGCTGTGGAGTCCTGGGCACCTCAAGCTGGTCCCCTTCTAGTGCTTGTAACGGAGAATCACAAAACTCTAGAAAGATCTGGACCTTTCCCTGAGGTCCTTAGCCAACAGCACTAAACAGCTCCTGAGCCCTCTGGGGATCACAAGACACGCAGAGTGGGCCATCATTAATC
>PVKS010034986.1:0-20445 GCA_004027875.1 Aplodontia rufa
GCAGTAGATTCTGATTTTCTGACTGTGGCGGTTGAGACCTCAAGACCGTTTTTGCTGAGCAACCAGCCCCGCCTTCAGGGAAACCTCACAATGGTGAGCTGAATACTGCGGCTCGCATGAAGAGCTGTAAATTTGCTAATGTGAGTGATTGATTCCCAGAGCTTTATACCAAGTTATTGTAAATCAAGAGCGATCGGGTCACGGGGCTCGCGACTGGATTAGGATATTTGATTAGGAAACTTGCTCCGTGTCCTCCCCTCCGGGGTAGCTCCTCTCCCCCTGAGTGTGGGGCCGATTGCACAGGTGCTACAAACTTCTCCTTTATATTTGTTAATGCACCATGCTATTCCTTTGGAGTTAAAAAAATTAGTGGGAGGTAATGTTCCCCTACACTGGGAGCTTTGTCCTACTGTGGGAATCTGTGTGCAGTGTGAGGTGTTTCTCAGGAGCGTCTCAGAGTCACTGTTGGTGGGGTGGATGACATGTTCTTCCCCCTTCTCAATACTTCTTTGATCTCAGTAGAACATTACAGAGTGGATGTGGTGTAATGAAACATGCCAGAAGTAGGAGCTCACTCCTCACAATGTGCTGCTGTGAAGCATCCTTGTAGAGGAAGGGAGGTTTTCATGGGGATGAGGATAGGACAGATTTTTTTCCCCTACAGGTAGGAAATATTTTACTTCTATTCCTTTCAAAAAGTAACTCAGAGTTATGAAGTTATTTTTGATTTTTGGAAAAAGTATCTGTCTGCAACTCAAGTATTTTATGAGCTTTTAGGATACTGCCAGATAAAGTAGATGTTTTGGCAAAATTGCTTTTTATGATGGTGATATAACTTATGATACAGGATTTTTGAGATTCATGGTTGTGAATTTTTGTACTATGCAGCATGAGTGCATAGATCCAAAGTAGCAGGCAGTCCTTATTTGTCTCCAGAATTCCCTCTTTAAATCTCAGCACTGCCTTTTCAATTCTTCTGATTAGTGGACATTGATCTCTTATATTACCTTGTAGTCAGTCTGTTCATGACTAACCCTTCTTATGGTTATGAACTTTCTATTTTTCTGGGATTTCTAAAAAAATTGCCCTCAAGCAGACAAAGTCTTCTATATCTTCTGTGTGTTCCCATAATTGCTCCCTTTCCCTTTCAGAGGGAAGAAGTAGAAACTGAGCCTTATAATGGAATGAGAAAATTTCCCTCTACTTTTATATTCATCTATTTCCAAAAAACCCTTTATAGGTGCATTGGTTAAAGAGTGATATAGCACTTTTCACAGAGGTAAATGTAAAGGAAGTATTTCTTAAGATCCATTAATTAAAATGATCTACCTTGGTATCCAATTATTTCATAATGTAATGGCAGGAGTAGGTTATGGGGGAATAAAACAGTGAAGTTGGATATCTGAGTCAAACTTTGGAATATAAAAATTTTACTCAACATTAAGTCTTAGGTGATAATGGAGCATCTTGTGTCAGATTAATTCTGTAGTTGACAGTGATAAACTGAATAAAAAATGAAAAACTATTTGAAGATGGAACAGTAAATAAGTACAAGAAGAATCATAAAGATTTTTAATAACTTTCTCATAGTAGACAAAAATAAGAGGAGAGATGATCTGGGAAATACTATTTACTAACATGACCTAATATAGGGCACTGAAGACAAAAATGTCAGAATATACTTTCCTTCAAATGCACACGGAATTGCCCAGGCCATAAAACCATGTTTCAAGTCATAAAATAAGTCCAAATAAATTTCAAAAGATTGAAATTTTACAGACTCTCTGACCATATTGAATTAAATTGGAAAGCAATAATAAGGTATCTTGCAGAGTTGCTCATTATTTGAAAATTAAATAATACTCTTCAAAATGACACGTGTATGTTAGTCAGCTTTTCATTGCTATGAAGAAACCTGAGAAGAACAACCTGGAGGAGAAAAGATTTATTTTGGCTCACAGTTTGAGAGGTTGTAGTCCATGGTCAGCTGGCTCCATTGCTTTGGGCCTAAGGTGAGGCAGAGCACCCTTGCAGAGGGAAGCTGCTCAGCTCTTGAAAGCTAGGAAGCAGGGGTTAGAGGAAGGATTTGGAGACAAGATCTTGCCTTCTACTAGGTCCCACCTCCTACACTTTCCAGCACTTCCCAATAGTCCATTCAAATCATGAATCTCTCAATGGATTAATTCACTGATTGATAGGGGTCAGAGCCCTCATGATCCAATCACTTTCCAAGGGCCCCAGTCTGAACCCTGCTGCATTGGAGATCAAACCTTCAACACGTAAACTTTTGGGAAACAATCCAGATCCAAACCATGGATCAGAAAAGACATCACAGGAGAAACTGGAAAATATTTTTAAATTAATGATTATGAAAATATATATCAAAATTTGTAGGCTGATGCAGCTAAAGATAGTCCAGAGGGAAGGTTATACCTTTAAATGCATATATTAGGAAAGAAGAAATATTTAATATCAGTCATACAAATTTCTACCTTATAAAGTTTAACAAAGAAGAGAAAGCAGAACTTAAAGTAGAAAGAAAAATAAAAGAACAGAAATAAAATTAATGAAGTAGAAGTTGATAAAATATTAACAAAATAGACCTCTAGCAAGAGCCATACACACACACACACAGAGAGAGAGAGAGAGAGAGAGAGAACACAATTTGATACTAAGATGAAAGAGAAGGTATCACTACAGGTATTTCACTCATCAAAAGGAACTAAGAGAGCATAATAAACAATTTGTTTTAGTGGAGTATACTCTCCTGTAGCTTCCTGAGAATGATGCATGGAAGGTAATTTAGTTTTTGAAAGCTTCTATATTTGAAAATATTTTGCTTACTGTCATACTTGATAGTTTGGCTGGATATAGAATTCTAAATTGGACCCAATTTACTGTCATATTTAAAGACATTGCTCCATTGTTTTCCAGCTTCTAGAATTGTTGTTGAAAAGTCTGATGCTATTGTGATGCTGAACTTTTGAACATAATCTTTTAATCTAATGCTGTCAGGATCTAGAAGGTGCTGGAGATCTAAAAGTACAAACTGATAGTCGTTGTTACCAAATGTAATCTTGCAGTTTGCAAACCCATATTTTTCAATTCTAAGAATTATCTTATTTCTTTAATAGTTTATTTTCCCTCTGTTCTCTCTGTCATTCTTAGTGATCTTATTCCTACTGTTCACATCCTTTTGATTTCAAATCTTCTGGATGAAATACTTAAGCAAAAAAATTTTTTTAAACTCCCAACTCTTCTGCTAAATTTTTAAAGTTTCTTCTTCTTCCTCCTGTCCTCTTCCTCCTTCTTCTCCTTATCATCTCCTTCTTCCTCTTTCTCTTCCCCTCCTCCTCTTTCTTCTCCTTTTCCTCTCCTTCTTCCCTTCCCCTCCTCCTCCTCCTCCTCCTCCTCCTCCTTCTGTTTCAAGAGTGCTTTATATTCCTCTGGATTTTCTTTTTCAAACAGCACCCAGATTTTGTGTGATGACTGCAGTGCTCTTATTCCTCTGAGGTTATTCATTATAATTGACTTCTGCTTCTATTTTCTCTTCACTGAGTTCTTTTTTAAAAAACAAATTTGTTTAAGATTCTTTCACAATGAGGCTTTCCTTAAAAGGCTAGTGATGCTTGGTTTGCTGCTTATATTTAAGAGGGAAGCACCAAGAATTTGAGAGACAGTGAAGAACTGGCTGGGCTTGTTGATTGGGCTAAGATCTGGTAGTATACTTGGCAAAAGACACCCAGATCTTATGATGTCAGATTTTTTCCTTTAAGCTGATCAAGCCCAGAAATGGATTCCACAATTTCCTGACTCAAGGTGTTCTAGGAGTTGATAGGGAAAAGGGAATCCTGTTTATTTTTATCTAGAGTGAACTTCTACTTTTCTCATACAGGACAGAGGAAGTTGTCTGCCTGGGTTGTGTGGGTGAAGGGATGTGGGTAACTAACTGCTCTCCATATAGATTTTTAGCCATGCTCCTGTTTTCAGTTTTGCTCTTTGCCCTTCTCCCCCTGTAGTAAGCAACGACGCAAATTCCATGTGCTTCCTAGGATTCTGGAGCGTCAACTGACTTACTTATTAGTGACTTTTATGCTCTTATGTTTATTTCCTCTACTTTGCCGAGTCAGTTACCACTAGTTCATCCGATTTCCATCTTCTGAAATTATATTATCTCCTGTCAGCTATTATCTCCTCTCCTGTTCTTTTGGTTCTAGCTTGGTGACATTTTAGGAGGGAATAGAAGAAAGCATACACCTTCTAGCTCCCATATTTGCTGAGCGGCCCCAACAGTAAGTTACAAAGAAGTCGTTACTTCTGAAGACTTCAGGACCAATTGCTTGAGAATAGATGCTTCAGGGTTTTGTGATGCCATTGAAATGGGGATCTTATTACCCACAGATCATTTCATTCTTCCTTACGTAAGGTGTGCTGATAATTGTCCCCATACACCAGATGTCCAGGGCCTCACCTGCTTTCTTGGAGTGTTTGTGCTGATGAGGGTTGAAAACTATCTATACAGGGAAATCAGTGGCTGAGATACTGGTTGACAATCAAGTGAAGTTCTGACCATAGGTCAGTAAAAACAATTAATGTCAGTGCTGGGCATGGGCAAGGGAACATTCTTCCTGAGTATAGGTTAAACATTCTGAACACATAAACTCATTCCCTTATCAGCTTCGGGGCCAAATGGTCACTTACCAGTCTACTCAGCCAGATTCTATGAGGTTGTGTCCTTCACTTTTACTAGTCAACTTCCCTTAGATTACTTCCTCAAGTCCCTTTCTACTCACTCCTTTCTACTACCTCTCCCATTTCTTCCTTTTAGTGTAAGGGAACTGCTTTTTTTCTTCAAAAGGTCTTTTCTTTCTGGTGCTGGAGATTGAACCTATAGGGCTTTGCATATGCTAGGCAGGTGCTCTGCCACTGAATTATACCCCTCATCCCATGAGAGGATATTTTCTTATACTCTTTCTTCAAATTTAATTTTTTTTCTTTGTCTTTAGCATTTGATCAAATGGCCCATTAAACCTGGAACCCAAATTACTATCAGTCTCAAAAGAAGTTTCCTTCTAGATCATCAGCCTAATGTTTAAATTCTTCTAAGGAAGTGACAGGAAACATGAATCTTATTGCACCAAAGAAGGGGAAGAAAACCCATCAATCAGATCTCCATCTTGAAATAGTCTTAGTTTATTTGTTGTCACGGACCTTTCATGACCTAAAATCATGTTCTCCATCAGATCACGTGGAGCTCTTGCAGTACTCAGTCATCCAGCCAACAGTTATTTTTTAAGTGCTCTTTTTGTGCTAGGTTCTGACAAAAGTGAATAGGAAAGAAAAAGACTCTTCCTGAAAGGACCTGGTGTTCTAGAGTTAGACAGTGAACACCTAAACCAAGTGTGTGAGAGAGCAGAAGAATGAGTTAGGTTCCTAAGCTGGAAGTTTCTAGAGCAGGATTATGGATCAGAGTTTGTGGCGGGGGGCAGGCAGCAAAAATAGACCAAAAAGAGGAAGAAGAGCAATGGAGTCAAAGGGTACATACTATCCCCTACAGATGCAACTGAACCCATCGAAGCTAATTTCTTATTGAATCACACAAAATAAGATCTATTTTTCCTCATCTTTTTTCTTAGAGAGCAAAAGAGAATTCTTATTTAATTTATTTTTGTTTTTCTTTTTTTTTTTTCAAATTTAGTAGAAGTACATAGTGATACAGGATATAGTTGAGGGGGAAACATTATCAAAACAGTAGCAATCAATGTATATAAACTTTGTTATCCAGGGGTAATGCCAAAGCATAGATAAACCACCATGGGTTTCACCTGTCGCAGTTTCCCCCAGAAGAACTCATGCGTTAAATGGGTAGCTCGTGGAGGAATGACATCAGGTTCTGGGATGGTTCCCCCATCTTTCCAATCTCCAGACTCCTATGAATTCTTCATATACCCTCCCCCCTCCCCATCCCCTTCCCTACACCTCCAAGTATCCTAGGGAGCTATCCCCCTGTTACACTGAAAGTCATTCAATTTGAGGTTTTGTTAGGTCAGCCATCTGTCCTACTGCTTCAACAAAAATTCTAGTATCAACAGATGAGAGAAACCATTTGGCCCTTGAGTCTCTGAGCTTAGGAGACTTCACTAAGCATAATTCTGTCCATCTCCAGCCATTTGATTTCGAAAGCTATAATATCGTCCTCTCTGATGGCCGAGTAGTATTCCATAGTATATATGAACCAAAGCTTTTGTATCCCCTCGTCAAGTGAGGGGCATCTGGGTTGGTTCCATAATCTAGCTATAGTAAATTGAGCTCCTATAAACATTGATGAAGCCATATCGCTATAATGCACTGATTCCAAATCTTTTGGGAAAATTCCCAGGAGTGGGATAGCTGGGTTGTAAGGTGGTTCCATCCTTAATTTTTTGAGGATTCTCCACACTGCTTTCCATAGTGGCTGAACCAGTTTGCAGTCCCACCAGCAGTGTAATAGTGTTCCTCTTTTCCCACAGCCCCTCCAGCATCTGTCTTTGTTTGTATTTTTCATTTTTGCCACTCTAACAGGAGTGAGGTAGTATCTCATTGAAGCTTTGATTTGCATCTCCCTTATAGCTAATGATGTAGAGCATTTTCTCATATACTTATGGGATTTCTGGACTTCCCCTGGAGAGAAGTTCCTTTTGAGATCTTTAGGCCATTTATCGATTGGATTTTTTGCATGTTTGGATTTTAGTTTCTTTAGTTCCCTATATATTCTGGATATTAGCCCTCTGTCCGAGGTGTAGCAGGCAAAAATTTTCTCCCATACTGTAGGTTCTCTCTTGATGCTCTCGACTAGATCTTTAGCTGTGCAGAAGCTTTTTAGTTTAATTGCATCTCATTCATTTAATTTTGATTTTACAGCATGCGCCATAGGAATTATATTAAGGAAGAAGCTGCCAACTCCTATAAGGTGTAGTGTTGACCCGACTTCTTTTTCTAGTAAATTCAAAGTTGTAGGTTTAATATCCAGGTCTTTGATCCATTTTGATTTAATTTTTGTGCAGGGCGAAAGATAAGGATCCAGCTTCAGCTATCTACATATGGCAGTCCAGTTTGTCCAACACCATTTGTTGAACAGGCTATCTTTCTTCCACACTATACTTTTGCCCCCTTTATCAAATATCAAATAGTTAAAGATATGGGGGTTTGTCTCAGGATGTTCTATTCGGTTCCACTGGTCTTCGGTTCTGTTTTGATACCAATACCATGCTGTTTTTGCTACTACAGCTCTGTAATATAATTTCAGGTCAGGGATTGAGATGCCCCCTATTTCTTCTTTTCTATAGAGTAGTGTTTTGGCTAGTCTGGTTCTCCTGTTGTTCCATATGAACTTGAGTATTTTTGTTTTTCTAACACTTAGTTGTGTATGTGGTGCTGGGGTTCAAACCCAGGTCCTTGCACATTCCAGGCAAGCACTCTACTGCTGAGCTGTTGCTCCAGGCGTGCGCTCTCTCTCTCTCTTTTTAGTAATATTGCTGATACTTCTTGCTGAGAGTAAAAGGAAAGATTGAATCTTTTCCTTATAATAAATCAATTGCTGATAAAATATAAAATGAGGAGCTGAAAGTACTTCCAGATAGCTTATAAAATGTCTTTGCTGGAAAGCACTTTGCGATTCAATTAGTCTATGCAGTTAGGCCACGTAATTCTCCTTTCTAAGTTGATTTTGTGGCTGAACTTTCGTTATATTTTGAAGGTGGTGGGTTAGTAAGATAAATGAAAGATGAGTTTGGGTAAGGATAGATTTGGCATTATATTCAGTTTATGCAGTTAGATATTTTTCTTGTTTTGAAATCCTGTTTTTTCTAATTCTAACATTCTTTACTTCCTGACCTAAACATTCTATTAGGTAAACATTTTGAAACAGATGTTTTTCATCCATGGCACTTGTGTTGTGTGGCAGCTCTTCTAACTGGGGTCAGAAGCAGATGCTAAATAATTTTTCACAGTAATAATGATGTTTAGCTTTCTAATTTATCTTTTTCTAAAATTATAGTGGCTATAGTTCATTCGTTAATTGTTTTCCATTTTCTATTGTATTTTTGATAATTCTCTTCTCAGAAAGAGCGTGAAGGGAATGGTTTTCTGAACCACCTGTGTTTCTCAACAGGTCAATTATGATTGGATCACTGGGGACTATTTATACAGCTAACTTGAATACTTTCGGCTAGTGCCTCTGCTTAATTCCAAACAAGGGAATTATGTCTGATAAAGTGTGGAGGGAAGCCAAAGGGAGCACAGTTGCTAATAGAATGGCATGGTAAAGGCCCTAATGCACGCATTCCGTGGAGCATGGGATGCAGTGTCCTTTACTAGTTCAAGATCTGGAGTCTGACTTGTTCACCTCTAGTCTCTGTCATTCACCAGCTGTGAGAGTTTGAGCATGTCCTTACTGAACCTCAATTTCTCCATCGTAAGACAATGACCATAATGTATCTTCTTTATAATGACACTGGGTACTTTAAATGGGGATATATGTAAGATCTTGAATATATGTACTAATTCTCACAAAGTAAGTGCTCAATAAACATAAGAGAAAAATAGAGGCAGATCCTAATTCCATCTATTTTCTGTACATCACTTTATAATGTGTGAAACTTTTTTATTGGTTCAACATAGTCTTATATGTATTGAAACTCTTTAAGGACATTGACTAACTACTTGAAAATGAGGCCAGGTGGGCAACATGCCTAGTCAGAAGGAAGACTGGCAGGTACTGGACACAATAGTTCTGCACAAACAGTTAGCACCACCTTTCTCTTAGAGTCTAAAATACCTAAATATTCTATTAGGTAAACATTTTGAAATAGGCATACATACTGGAATATTTTAAATACCCCTTAATAAGTCAGGTATCCATAATTGATTGCTAATGCTTAGAAGTTGTATTACTAAGGGAAAAAGAAAATTGGAATATTCCCAAGGAAAAGGGCTATTCATGGGCTGACTTAAAAGACATAAAATCTTAGAATGAGTCAGATTCAGTATTTCTCTTTTGCATAATCACAGAAAGAGGCTTTCCTCTGATTTGATGGACCATTTCTCTTTCTCCTTCTCCGTCTCAGTCTAGCACAGCCCTTGGTGGTGTTCAGTGAATATTCACTATGAGGAATTTTCTCCCTAGGGGCAGCACTGCATGAGATTGGAGGGGTTCTCGCTGATCGTGTGTTGTCCACTGACCAGGGTTTGAAAAACCAGTTCACAAACTGAAAAACATTACAAAACATTGTAATCAGAGTACCTGAGAAGAATCATTATTCTTTTTTCAAATATAGCGATCACATTTTATTTACTTTTTTGGTACCAGGGATTGAACCCAGGGTCGCTTAACCAGTGAGTCACAGCCCCAGTCCTTTTAATTTTTTTTTTTTTTTTTTTTTTTTTTGGATTTTAAGACAGTCTCACTAAGTTGCTAAGGGCCTCAATAAGTTGCTGAGGCTGGTCTCAAACTTACAATTCTCCTGCCTCAGTCTGTTGAGTTGCTGGGATTAAAGTCATGTGCCAGCAACCACATTTTAAAATGGAATTTTGTGAATTAAATCCCTTACGTCTTTTCCTAAGTATTGTGTAGGTAGTCAATATCATATGTGAAAGGTATATGCATTTATTCTTTCCTAATTTAGGGGACAGTAAGAGTTTTTAGATGAATTATTTCTTTTAGAACTGTTCTCAAACTCAGCAAGATTCTTTATAGTAAGATTTTGGAACCACTGTAGAAGGATCTGGAGGAGCTTTGTGATGCAATACAACTAACAAAATAGTTAAATCAGCAGCTGATCATATAATTCATCTACTTATTTCCCATGGGATAGATTTTAAATTGCAGATAATGAAAAAATTTCACAATTGAACCAATTATATCAGAACTTACAAAAATTGCCTTGGATTCAGATTGCTCCAACTGGGGAGAGTTGCTTCTACATCATGGTATGCCTTAGACTTAGGGACATTGAATTTGAAGTGAGCACAAAGAGGGAAGGTGAAGGGAGAGATATGAGGGACTCATTGAGCAATTCACTAAGTAGGAAATGTGAAAGCATTGGTGAGGTGAGTGTGAATGTCTAAAGAATTTCACATTTCTCAAAGTTTTTATTGCAATAAAAGGCAAACAGTTCATGTGAAGTGTGTTGGTACTAGCAAGCACGAACATTTATAGCTATTATAAAGTTTTTTAAAAAAATTGTTTGTTGGGATTGGAGTGGATTGGCTGTTTACATGCTTATCTGGCATGCATGAGTACGCAAGTTCAAACCCCAGGACCACGTACACACCAAGGTCTCGGAGCAATGAAGGCCACATGAGAAATGAAATAAAAATTGTTTTTCTTTTTCCCTCTCTCACTGTTCCTCTCTCTTAAAAAAAAAGAACTCTCCAATAAAAAAAAATTTAAAAAACTGTTAAGGAGTAGAGTTATCATACAAGTATGAATGCCTATAAAGTAGCAATGAGATAGACATATGTTCTTAAAGAAGAATTACTCCCACATTGCACTTACCACAGTCTCTTGATTCTTCTATATTTCACCCCTACAAGAGATATAAATGCTTAGATTGTGAATTTTTCAGAATTAAATGATTGTATAAGTGTTATTGGATTTTCAGGGGTAAAGAATATGCTATATTGTTGATTGTCTTCCTAGATCCCACCCTATTCTCCCTCCCTCTCCCCTCCTCCTCCTGTACCCTTCCAATTCCCTTCTGCCACGTATCTATGGTTGTCCTAGATTATGTGTTGCTATGCCTAATACATGAGTTTGACTATCTTTCCCCCAAGACTGGGCTTACTTGCAGCCTCCACAAATGAGTGAAAGCATTTGACCCTTGACTGTCTGGGTTTGGCTAACTTTGCTCAGCATGATTTCTTTCATAGCCATCCATTTATCTTCAAAGGCCACAATATCATTATTTCCAATAGCTGAGTAGAATATATATATATATATATATGTATGTATATATATACACACACACAATATATATATATATATATAATATACATATATTATATGGATTATATATACACACACACACACACACACACACATACACACACAATATATATATAATATACATATATTATATGGATTATATATATGAAATCCATACATATCTTACAGTTTTTGGATCCATTCATCCAGTGAGGGGCATCTGGATTGGTTCCATAATTTAGCTTTTGTAAATTGAGATGCTATGACATGGATTGTGCTGTGTTGCTGTAATATGCTGATTCTGACTACACTGGAAAAACACCCAGAAGAGGGATAGCTGGGTCATATGGTGGCTCCAACCCTAATTTTTTGAGGAATCTCCACACTGCTTTCCAGAGTGGCTGTACCACTCTGCAGTCCCACCAATAGTGTGTTAGTGTTCCTTTCTCCCCACAATCCCTCCAGCATCTGTTGTTGTTTATATTCTTCCTCTTTGCCAATCTGACTGGAGTAAGGTGAAATCTTATTGTAGTTTTGATTTGCATTTCTTGACTACTAGTGATTTGGAGCACTTTCTCATGTATTCATTGGATGAGAAGTTTCTGTTAATCTCTCTGGCCTATTTATTGATTGGATTGCTTGTGTTTTTGGTATTAAATTTTTTAAGTAGATGATTGTAAATTTTGGATATTAGTCACCTGTTGGAGGAATCACAGGCCACAATTATCTCCCATTCTGTAGGTTGTCTCTTGACAATTTTGACCAGTTCCTTGGCTGTGCAGAAACTTTTTAGTTTAATGGCATCCACTCATTGATTTTTGACTTTAATTTTTTCACTTTAGGAGTCTTGTTGAGAAAGTCTTTGTCTACTTCCAAATGCTGGAGTGTTAGTCCTAACTTTTCTTCTAGGAGTTGTATGATAGTTGGTTTAATTCCTAATTCCTCAATCTATTTAGATTTGATCTTAGTGCAAGGTGAGAAATAAGGATCTAATTTCAACTTTCTGCATGCAAGTGGCTTTCCAGTTTGTCCAGCACCATTTGTTGAATAGTCTGTCTCTCCTCCATGTTATATTTTGCTCCCTTTTGTCAAAGATCAGATGTTTAAAGATTTGTGGGTTTGTCTCAGAGTCTTCTATTCTATTCCATTGGTCTTCATATTATAAAGTTTTTAAAAATGCCCTGCTTCCCATTTTAAAAAAAATCCTTATTTATTTATTTATGTATTTATTTATTTATTTTAGTATGTGTGTGGAGGGGAGGTTGGGGACTGGGGAGTCTTTGTCAATAAATTCCTAGTCCTCTAATGATATACCTGACTAACATGTTTTAACTATAACTCTGAGTCCAGAGAGTGTTTCCTGAGGAATACATTTATTTTCAGCTTTCCAGAGCTTATAAGAATATCTTGTTATTGCAGAAAATAGTGACAGAAAAAAGACTGTGACAGAAATAGATATTTTGAATAAGAAGAAAGTTTGGAGAAACTTCTCTAAGTTACAAGTTGATCATTGTTTGCAAAATATGTCTTGAAGACAAACCTATTAATACTGGGTTTCATGATTTCATAGCATATCTCAGATAACAGGCTGAAGGAAAATGTATTACCAGTCTCTAATTGAAATAGTGTATCTTGTAATTATCTTAATTTCTTATCAGTAACTTCTTTTCACAGGGAAAAAAAGAATTTAAGTGATTTGTCTCATATTATTTTTATTTTTTATATTTATATATATATATTTAGTGCATTATAGATTTACATAATGATGGGATTTGTTGTCACATATTCCTAGATGCACACAAATCAGCAATACAGTTTGTTCAATATCCACCTCCCCCATACTCCTCTACCTCCCTCCTGCCATCCACTGATCCCTTGCCTTTCTTCTGGGTCCTATATTGTTCCTAAAAAACCCAAATACAGTGACATAATTCTTACACCTATGAAGAACATTTATATATATATATGGCTATAGTGTAGAGTGACATTTATAACTGCTTGGAATGTACTTTGCTTTATCTCAGTTCCAAAATTCCCCCCTCTCCTCCCTTCCTATCATCCCTTGTTGTTTAAAATATTTGACAACAGGATTAAACATTTACATTTTTGTACAGGTATACAGCATAGCTTGTTCAAATATCTTATCAAGTATCTTGAAACTGTATCTCATAAATATTAACAGTTTGCATTTTTGTTCTATAGATCTAATACATAAGTTGGCGTGTATTGCTCCCAAGCCTGGGTTTAGGTCCAGCCTCCACATTTGGCCCTTGACTTTCTGGGTTTGGCTAATTTTGCTCAGCATAACTTCTTCTAATACCATCAATTTACATTCAATAGATGCAATATCATTGTTGCTCCTAGTAGCTGATTAGAACTCCATTGTATATATATATATATATGTATATACCAGAGCTTTTGGATCCATTCATCCAGTGAGGGGCATCTGGGTTGGTTCCATAATTTAGCTATTGTAAACTAAGCTGCTATGAACATGGATTTTGCTATGTCGCTGTAATGTGCTGATTCTAACTCATCTGGGAACATACCCAGAAGAGGGATAGCTGGATAATATCGTGGGTTCAACCCTAATTTTTTTTTTTTTTAAAGAGAGCCTGGAACCAAATCCTTTTTGGGGGATTTTTGGCTTGAGGTGAACCTCTCCTGTTTGATTCTTCATTTTGAAGAACTTCTGTGGATCTCTGAATTGAGATTTCCTGAGGGGAAGGTAGGCCGTTCTCCAGGTGGTTTTTCCTTCAAGTCAGATGGTCAGAGCAGTCACCAACTGTTTGATGATCACCTTCTTCCAGATGCTGTTTCTGGCTGGAGCCTTGTGTTGCTCTACCTTTTGGTTCCAGGCTCAAGGTTGCAAATCTGAACCTACCAAAAGTAGTCCTACCTTCCAGCAGGAGTCAAACAGGCCCCAACATGCCCTCAGGTAGGCGGGGCTGCTCTAGGTGGGGAACCTCCCCTGGTTAGTCCTGAGCAGGGCTGCTCTCAATGAGGGTCCTACTGGTGGTGTCCTGAGTGCCTCCTGGCAGCATTTAAACAGACACCAACATAAAAGGAGTGTCATGTAGGCAGGGCTGCTCCAGGTTGGGAACCTCCCTTGATTGGTCCTGAGCAGGGCTTCTATGGACGGGGGTCCTACCAGGGGTGTTCTGAGCACCTTCCTTGTCTGATTTTTATATGAATAAAATTATAAAATATTTCAAGCAATGCAGAGAGTAATGGAACACATTTTGTTATATAGATTTAACACCGTGAGTGATTTGCTTCAGATTGTTATAATTATCATGAAAGAAATAAATAAACTTGGCCCTCCTTTGTGTCTTTCACCAGGGGAGGGGTGGGCCTTCATAGATGACTCGGTGCCATTCACTCATACTTTGTATTTCTGTGATGAAGTTTGTGCTTATAAAGTTTACATTAATGCCATAAAATCACTGTATACATATCCTCTTCTGGTTCTTGTGCTGGAGTCTTTAGGATATATTCCTATAAGAGTGATTGTTGTGTCCAAAGGCATGTACATCAACCAGAGTAGATATTGTCCACTGGCATCGCTCAGATATAGTGCTGGCTTACATACTCCCCAGGAGATTAGGAGTTCCTTTGTCCCCACATCTTTGCCAGCACCTGGCTGGAATATATTCTTTTCGCAACCATTTATTGAGTAGTGAATTTGGGAATTCAGCGTCTTAGGCCTAGTGTTAAAGCAATAAAAATGTCTTTTTCTTTTTGAAGCCTCTAGTCCAGGTAGGGAAACACAAAACACAAAACAAATATGTAATATAGCAAGGGAGTGATAAAAGTCACAGAGAATGTAAAGCAGGGTGAGAGTCAGAGAGATGGGATGGAGGGATGGGGTGGGCCTTTATAGGTTAGGCAAACCATCTTAGAAGTGACATTTGAGCAGAAACCTGAGTGAACTGGGTGTGCAAGTCAGGTGGACATTTGAGGATGGAGCTTCTGCACAGAGGAAATGATAGAATCATTGACATTAAAACTTTTCTCAGTCTAATATATGAGAAACAATATCCTATTGGTTTGGTGTGCAGTTTATTTTTTATAAGTTTATTGGTCATTCCATTTCCTCTTCTGCATTGGTTTTATTTTTCCATGTTCTTTAGATATTTCTAGTATTATTTATTATTCCAGTGTTCTTCCTATCTGTTAAACACTATCACTTCCTTGCTTAGGCTCCATACTCAAAAGTGTTTCCAGAAATTTAGTTCTAAATAGGCAAAAGAAATGCCTATAAAACACACATCCAGGAGACAGTTTGCTTTTTTTGGATAATTCTTTTTTTTTTTTTTTTTTTTTCAAAAGTAGGCACCTCCAAGTGAGATCTGAGTTCCCAGAAACTGTTTTTTTTTTTTTAAGAGGGAGGGACAGTAAGAGAGAGAGAGAAAGACAGAATCAATATTATTTAGTTTTTCATGTGGCCTTTGTTGCTCTGAGACTTCGCTGTGTATGTGGTGCTGGGGTTTGAACCTGCGTACTTGCACATGCCAGGCAAGTGCCATAACCGCTGAGCAACCGCTCCAGCCCCTTGGATAATTCTTGTAATGAAATAGTAATGAAAATAATTTGCTCTTAAAAAGTGATTAGCTATGTGGAAAATTTCCTGCTTTTAAGTTGATTGTGTCTTTACATTCATAGAAATGGTCTACTTAGTCACAATTATTTAGATCAGTGCAGCCCAATAGAAGTGTAATGTAAGCCATAAATCAAAGCCATGCATGTCATTTAGAATTTTCCAATAGTCACATTAAAAGAGATAAGAAGAAACAGGTAGAATTAAATTTCTTTATATATTTTATTGAACTTAATATATTCAGAATATCATAATTTCAAAGTGCAATCAATTTAAAAATAATTCAGATGTATTATTTTGAAATTCCATGCCTTCATAATCTAATGTAAATTTTATGGTCATAGAAGGTCTCAGTTGAGTTTAGCCAGTGCTGGATAGCCACATGAGGTGATGGCTACTGTTTGGGGCAGTATGGCTCTGTATCAGACATGATACGTTTCCATTTACCCCCAGTTGTCCGTGTTGTTGTACAGCTCCAAAATCACAGAGCTTAAGCAGGATTCTAAAGTAGCTAGGTTGTTATTTTCCCCTTTGTAAGGAGAGACACACCTTACCCCGGCTTGGTCTGCCACCCCCACCCCCAAAATGGTTTGAAATTTGAACTGTTTTACACTGCTAGATAGATGTGGTACTTTTCCTTCCTCTCTTCCTCTGCTTTCTCTCCTCTCTCTCTTTCTCCTTCATCCCTTCGTCTCTTTCTTTCTTTTCCCTTTTCTTTTGCTTTATGAACTTAAATACCTGTTTCTTTTAAGAAGATATACAAATGGCCAGTAGGCATATAAAGATGCTTAATGATTACAGAAATGTGAATCACAATGAGATACCATTTTACATTCACTGGGATAGCTATTGTATATATATAGTACATATGTGTGTATATATATATGTATACACACACATATATATAGTACACACACATATGTATATACACAAAATATATCTATGTATCAAATATGAATAATCTATCTAAAAACCAGAAAACAAGTATTGGGAGGATGTGGAGAAATTGGAACTCTTTTGAATTGCTGCTGGGAGTTTAAAACAGTGTAGTTGCTAAGGAAAATGGCAGGGCAGTTCCTCAGAAATTAAAAATAGACTTATCATATGACCAGGGATTCCACTTCTTAGTATATATCCAAAATCAATGAAAACAGATTCTCAAATTGAAGTACGTGCACTGTTTTCACAGCACCATTGTTCATTGTAGCCAAAAGGTGAAAGCAATAGAAGTGTCAGTGGTTGAATGGGTAAACAAAGTGTGCCCCACACATACAGTGCAGATTCTGTGCATAAGCTGTACAACCATGTGAGGGTACTGAATGCCACTGAAATATACAGTTAAAATGTTCATCCTAATTAAAAATAAGTAATTTTTAAAGTATAAGACTGATTCAAAAATAATCTATATTATTGTTTTTTAATCCCTCCTTGATTTTCTTTTTCTACCATACCAACTCATCATCCAGTTGGTCAGTCAATATTATTTCATGTGAGGAAGAGATTGCTTCTAATCCAGATTTCTCTCAATAAATTTGTGTAATATGAAATCTACATAGAGGGGTCGTTTGAAAATCTAAATAGAAAACTTCATAGTCTTTTAGCATCTTTACTAAAGTTACTCTTTAATTGATATCAATAACTTATGAGATTTCAAAAGAAATAGATTCTGCAGGTTTAAAAAATTAGAAGCGTCAATGTGTGAACAATTGACATTTTTCTATTCTTAGTATTTTCAGGCCATAATTTTGATAGATTGAAGTAATTGCTCATTTTTTTCCCATAAAAATTTGCCCTTTGCTAATGTAAATCCTACATTTCTTTTTTCCAGTAAAATTGATTTTAGGTCTTGAATTTGCCTGAAAATTTCCCTTACCTAATATAGACTTTGATTTCATTTGTGGTTCCTGACCTAATCGGTCATTTATATATTCATTTATATATATGTTTGGATCTCTTCAACAGCTGAGATTTTGTTGTGAACTTCAGAAAAATTTCATAAACTTTAACATGAAAAGGTTGAATATTTACAAAATGTTTTCTATTTTAAAGAAATTTTAATATAACCTGTAACTTGAGTAAGTACAAGTTAGTTTTTATATCCTTCATGTGTCTTTAAAATGTTCTCCCTGGAGGTGTTTTCTGGTGCTTTCTTCATAATAGAAAATCCTAGAGTCACTTTAAGTTACAGATAATCTCAATTTAGAAACCATAATGTCCAACATCCAGTAATGATCAAAACTCTTAATGTGACTTTATATGAAATATTTTCCCCGAAGGACCTAAATAAAGCCCCTGAGGGTTGGGGGCAAGAAACTCCTGTTTCACATACAAATCCTGTTCCATTTGCCAGTTGTAAATGTGGTAGGGGGATGGGAAGGAGGATCTAAAAGCTCTCACTTGGACAGACCATGGCCCGGGATGGTGATGTGCCACCTGGGCCTGGCAGCTATTTAAAGCTGCCCTTTTCCTGTGGACACCTGGATTCCTCTGTCTCTGGGAATACCCCATCCAGCCCCTGGTGCTCACACAGCCCCTCCCTCCAAGGCCTCTGTGGGTGCTTCTTGCTTTTCCTTCCAGGGTAGGATTTTCTTGAGTAGGACTTCACATAGTTTCAGATAGTTTGTTTGATCAGATGGTCTCCAGGAAATCCTCCCACATTCTTGGATCCACTGTAGGAAAGAAGAACTGGCTTTTTTTTTTTGTTTGTTTTCTGGATTAAGCAATGAATCTTTACAGTTTCCAAAGTGGTTTACCAGCTTGACACTCCTGCTCTCCAGATTTTTCTGGCAGGAGTGTCACTGTGTTTCCCAACAAAACAACAGGTTGATGGGTATTGTGTTAGAGATAGCAAGTGTTGAGAGCATCACAAATCATTTGTATATAGCTCATTGTGTATATATATATTTGTATATAGTTCATTGTAATTAAGAAAGATATGGAAATAATTTTAAGATAGATTTAGAATGAAATTTTACCTTAATTATAAATATCTGGGGCTTATTTTTTGCTGGTATGGGTTGTTGAATTATAAGTAAACTATAATCAGGGGATCTCAGCAAAACTGATGATGGTAAACTGATGTCCGGCATTGGTTTTAGGTGTGCTAAGATGTGAATTTGTTCATTCCTTGGGATGCCAGGAGAGACTGAGTACAAACATTACCATTTTCTAAGTGTGTAATAAAAAATGTTGAGAAACTCTGTAATATACTTTATGTTAATAAAAGAGACATCAACATGAGGGTTGATAATAAATTTTAAAAAATTGAATGTAGTGAAATTTCATTATGGGCTCTGGATATGCAAATTGCTATTAGTAATTGCTATGATAGTGATATCTGGTGTCAACTATATATAAATGTCAGCAATTAACAGCACATATTATACATTTTTATCATCTCCAAAGCTGACTGGTTCCTACCTGTTTTGAAAATATGTCATTCTTTGAAGAATATTCAGGAGGGACCTATAATTTGTCAGCATCAATCATTCTCAGACTTGATTTCATATGATGGGTTTTGCAGCACTTGCCAAAGCTTAAAGTCTTTTATTAGGCATCACATAAATTTGTCACATAGCTGATTAGTAATGATTATGTATCTTTGCTAATTCTTTGGGTTTACCAAGCATTTTCATCCATGTTATTTCATCTGATCATATTTCTACATTAAATATTGGGTAAGGTTCAGCAGCACGCTCCAGTTAAAATTTATTTATATTTTATGGAAACGAAATCTTTCTTCATTTTATTCATGATGGTGTATGTAAAAGAAGCAGACCCCTACAGTTTACCGGAAGCAGAGGAAATTCCAGTCTCTCCAGCCAGCAGAAGCAGGCTATAAAGTTTCATCTCAAAATTCTGGTTTCAATATCTCTTCCCTCGACATTTTATTTGTGCAAAGAGGTAACGATTAAGTGTAATGAAAGTGTTTGCATAGTCCAGTAGATCAAGCATAGGAAAAATTTTTATTTTTAATGTACTGTGTTATTTTTTTTTTTTTTTTAAAAAGACTACATTCCTTTTGCCATGGAGACCACTGAATTGTCCTGTTGGAACCTAGAGTGAAAATAAAGTTTGAGATAGTGATTTGGTTCTCAAGCCCCTCTGGAAAGCAGTGTGGAGAATCCTCATAAAACTAGGGATGAGTCCACCATACAATCCTGCTATTCCTCTCTTGGGTATTTTTCCAGGGGATTTAGAATCAGCACATTACAGTGACACAGCAAAATTGATGTTCATAGCAGCTTAATTTACTATTGCTAAATTATGGAAACAACCCAGATGTCCCTCACTCGATGAATGGATCCAAAAACTGTGGTACATATATACCATGGAGTTTTTTTCAGCAATTAGAAGCAATGATATTGCAGCCTTTGAAGGTAAATGGATGGCTATGGAAGAAATTATGCTGAGTGAAATAAGTATAACCCAGAGAACCAAGGGTTGAATGTCTTCACTCATCTGCGGAGGCTGGAGATAAACCCTGGCCATTGAGAAAGGAGGTCTATTATCATGTTTTAAATCCAGATAAGGTGTAATGTCATACAACCTAAGGATTTTGTAGAGATGTATTGGCAAGGAGGAGGGGGAGGGATAAGGATGGGTAATTGGGGGGGGGTTCTTGGGGGTAAATCCAATTTTCAGAATTTATATATATTATTTTGTTAGAAGCTTGATTGTTCAACAAATAAATTTCTGAATAGAAAAAGTAAACTCAAATATTAAAAAAAAAAGAATATTGAAAAGCTGTGAAAGACAGAGTCCACTAAGCTTGGTTTGTTCGTTTTCCCTTCTGGCTCAGAATTATTTCCTGATAGAGACTTGATTGAAGAGATTGACAGGGGCAGCAAACCTCTGTCAGGCAGAATGATTTGCAAGTAAG